>CATKHJ010620286.1:0-32497 GCA_949750685.1 Vernicia montana
AGTTTCAATCCGCTTCCTGCTTGGATACGAACTAGAGGACTTCTTATTTGACTTTGATCAATGGGCTTGCAAGTATTTTATATTGGGCCGGGCCCAACTTACTTTACTACCCAGTTCGGTATATTTTGTCCCTTATCAATTAAGAATAAGTGTTCATAATTTTTTCGATCAATTAAATTATTTGAAAATGTGA
Organism: Vernicia montana; assembly: GCA_949750685.1. Classification (NCBI taxonomy): domain Eukaryota; kingdom Viridiplantae; phylum Streptophyta; class Magnoliopsida; order Malpighiales; family Euphorbiaceae; genus Vernicia; species Vernicia montana. Next base: position 194 of record CATKHJ010620286.1, read on the forward strand.
AGTGGGAGTCGAATTTTTTTAGTATAAAAAATGCAATTTTCAAATCATAAATGATTTTTTTTTTTTTTTTTCGTTTAAGTGAATGATCTATTTTTTACCTAATTAAAGGACTTAATATAGTGAGCAGATTACCGCTAAATTAAAAAGCTAAAAAGAAATCATGACATAAAGAATATGCTATAGCCTGTAATAAGATGTAACATGAAAATGTATTCAATAAGCATATGTAATCATGCTACATTTACAGTATGCTACTGGAAGAATATATACTAATTGGACATGCTACTTAAGGAAATACTTAATCTCTACTGCTAACCCAAAAAAACAAGAACATGGTTCTCTTTCTAATTGCAGAGTCTGTGGTGAGAAGTTAGGTTTCACGAAAATCAGAAATGAAAAACGAGAAAACGAAGAAATAGAAACGTAAAAACGGTAATTTCTAAAAATATAAGATACGAAACGTGGGGAAAACGCGTAATTATAAAAAATATAGGAGTATATTTATAAATATTAATTTATATATATATATATATAAAATATAATAATTTATAAATATATAATTATAAATATATACTAATAATAATAATAATAATAATTATTATTATTATATATATAAGAAAAAATGAAGTCGAAAGTGAATATTTTTATTTATGAGTTAATTTGGGCGAGTTGATATTTTTTTTTTTCAACTTGGAAATAGATTTCCGTTTATGAAAACGAGTTTTCAATTTTTTTAAATTACAAAAATGTATCTGAAACGTTTCGGACAAATTTTCGTGAATTTTTAATAAGAAAACGTGACTTTTTAAGAGTTTCTGTACAACATAGGTGAGAAGTAATGAGTATTGGGAATTTTCAAGTACAGTGAAGAGAAGAATATAAGGTAAGCAAGTGGGTGATGAAATCTGTGGACTGTGAACTCTTCCATTTTCATAAATCATAAATTTGGGACCATCACAATTCATATATATATATATATAAATTAAAAAAGAAAAAAAAACATATGCTTTAATAACCACAATTTTAATTTTAACATAAATACATTTTTATTTGTCTTTTTCAAGGTCCACTGTCACCCATTATTATTATACATTATATTCCGATTCCTTTTTTCCAATAATAAATTCATTGACTTTATTATTACTATATATTATTTTAAAAGTATACTTCAACCTCAGTTAAAACTCGTAATTTTATAGTTTTGCATACGACTTTAGCATATAATTCTTAGAATTTACTTTACTATTATAATTGTCATCAGAATTTCTTTTAGGGTGGTGCTCTTTTGTTTCTTGAGGACTTTGCCTGAAACTGTAATGAGGAATATTTATATACTGTATTATTATATTATGTGCAGTTAATAGAAAATTAGTGTGTAATAAGATAAGCAAGAATGCATTACAATGGATTACAACTTTAATTAATTTATTAAATTAATTAATTAATCAAGTTGGTGGAGGAGAGTTATTGTTTTGTGCGCCTCAAAATCTTTCCATTTCAGTTTTCGGCGGTTCATGTAATTTTCAGTCACGTCTGGAATCATATTCTGATAACAACTCTAAGTTTCGCACTACATTCATTCTCTATATAAAGCACTTTCACCAAGTTCTTTGTTCAAACCATAGCCTTTCATTTCAAGTTCAAGAATTCAAGCTTACAGATTTATATATATGTCAACAATGGAGTTCGGTTTCTCAGGATTTCGAAGAGCAATAACAATGAAACCAAGCTTTAATTTTTATCATTACAATGATTTTGAAGATACAAACCCTTCTGGAGTAGTGGAAATCCAATCTACAGATCAATGGAAAACCTATTTTGATGCCACTAAAGGAAACAACAAACTGGTAATTATTATTATTATTATTATTAATAATCTCACTTCAATGCTCAATGTTTATCAACTGTAGTTCTTATGGTTTTTGTTTTTTAATCTTTTTGGTGTTGAAGCTGGTGATGCAATTCACAGCTACATGGTGTGGACCTTGTCGATTCATCGATCCGGCTATTAAAGAGTTTGCTGCGAATTACAAAGATGTTGATTTTATAAAGATTGATGTAGACAAGTTGTTTGTAAGCACTCTTTTTCTTTAGAAACAATTACATGATTTCTGTTTTTATTTTTTTCTCTTCTTCTTCTTCTTTTTCTTCTCTGTCTTTCTGATAATAATGAATTAAAATTTGTGATTGAAAACAGTTTGTGGCTCAGAAATTCGAGGCGAACACACTGCCTGCATTTGTATTCATCAAGAAAGGGAAACAAGTTGATAAGATAGTAGGAGTCAAGAAATTTGAACTGCAGAACAAGATTGAGCAACACAGGATATGATTATAATTCTGCTACTGATGCAGGGGAGCAGTAGGCTCCAGAATATCCATATATTATACATATTAGTAACTGATGAAGAACAACAATTAGATAAAGAAGGAAAATAAGTCTAAAAGATTGTGACAATCGCCATTTTCTTCAGGCAAAATGAGCTGCTTTTCTATGTTACTAACCTGGTTTTTTCCAGAATATATAATAGTGACCTGCTTTTCTTTAAAAAAAAAAAAAAATTGTTGCTCATTGTACTTGCAATGATTTTTATTGTTGTTCTCTCCAATAAGTCACATCAAAATAATAATATTTGACATATGTATTTGTATTTCTGAAAAATTAGTACGAAGTGGGTTCCAAGAAAAAGAAAAGGAATAAATTGATAATTATAAAATTGGGAATTTTAATCAACTGAAATGTTACAAACAATTTTTTTTTCTTCCTTGTATTTTTTTAATATTGGCGTGAACCTCACAAATAGAGCCCACTTCAGTTATTCTGGTTGTCCTTCCCATTGATTTCTTCTGTATAAAACCAAGAGAATTTGACAATTGAAAAATGGTAGGACTTGCTTGCAAGTTATAATATCATCATTCTATCCAGAAAGCTAGGCCACAGATCAATAACATCCATGCACATCAGCTTTTAATTTGAAATTATACAGAAACACAGACACAAAACATGCTGTGATGAAATGGTTCAGTATGGATGAATTCATCGTTCTGGTGAAACAGGAATTGCCCACTCCCATTACAAATACCTAAACTTGAAACTACAAATGATTTTCATGAATGCATATTCAAACAAATGGTTTACAAATTCAATGAATACCTAAGCAAATTCAACACAACTTGAAACAATTCAAAGGTGATAACTGAAAGAAAAGTTCCATTTGCATATATTCCTAAACTACTGATATACGAACAGAACAGAATCCGAAAACATAACCTTAAAGAAAATCAAACATTAACCATTAAAATTTGAGGTGAAACCAGTCAATGCATTAATATTAAATGTCATCATTTCCAAAATACATAATACAAAGGATTTTCCCCTTCAACTTCAAAGCAAAAAAGACTAAACTAGTATACAAATTTCAAACTAGAAGTTAATCTTGTGGCATCTATGACAATAGAGAGTTTTTCCCAGGCCACATTAACTAAAAACAGTGCTTGATTAAAATGCTTGTGACTTTCTTCCCTACTATGCACAATCTTGCTCTAGAATAGTGGAAAGTGTAAATGTATTTACATTCAATAATTAACTTACATAAATAATAATTAGTGTTGATGGATGATCAGCAAACCCCAAGCTTGATGAACTCTGAACTAATTATCGACGCCACCCAGAACCCTTTTGAGATCAGATTTCTGTTCTGATGTGAGTCTCGATGGAAATGTGACATCAAACTTGATTCTAAGGTTTCCTTTCTTGTGTGGTTCTTTTGAGATAGGCATTCCTTCATTTGAGATCACAATCTCATGACCTGGTTTGATGATATCGGTTACTGGGATTGTGAGATACCTTCCATCCAAGGTTGTTAAATCAACAGTCTTCCCTGTGAGAGCTTCAAGTAATGAGATTTTCTGATTGACAATCAGATCATTCCCATCCCTCTTGAAAACAGCATGAGGCTTCTCATCCACAACGAAAATAAGATCAGCCGGTATAACACCAGGTTCTTGATTGCCTTTCTCTGGGAAAGTGATTTTTGTACCTTTCTTCCACCCTGGTTTGATATCAATCTTCAAGATTTCTTCAACAGTCTTTGGCTTACTACAACAGAATTACTTGCAAATCAATAAAATTTACCAATTCTGACAAAATGAATGTGTAACTAAAACAATGAAATTCAACAATTCATTTGGTTTGCCATGGAAATTAAAATGAAAATCGAATTACAACTTGCAGCATTATCAATTCAAAAAAACCACAATTGTTCTATCAGGGCTTTTAATTATAATTAAAGAATAAAAAGAAAAAGAACTGACCCGAAATCATCAGGAACAGAACGAGAAATCCTCATCTTCCTTCTAGCTCCTTTGTAAAGTTCTTCCAAACTACACAACAATTTACTCTCAATTGCTGCCGCTTTCCTGTTCCCCTGATTCCCCGTCTCTCCATTCCTATAAAACCCAGTCTTCCCACTACCACCGCCGCCGCCGCCAGATCCGCCGAAAAACTCATTAAAAATATCATCCGCATCCCGCGGATTGAACCGGAAACTCGTGTTAGTAGTTGTTGTAGATGTCTTCCCCTCATCACCAGGCCCACCAAATTCAAAAGACTTAAGCCCTTCTTCACCATAAAGATCATAGATCTGACGCTTTTGAGGGTCACTGAGCACATCATAAGCTTCAGAAATTTGCTTAAACTTAGCTTCAGCTTCTTTCTTATTCACCGGATTTTTATCAGGATGCCATTTCATTGCCAGCCTCTTGTACGACCTTTTCAGGTCATCGTCGGTGGACTTCCGGTTAACTTTGAGTACATTATAGTAATCAACACCCATAATCGCTTTTCTTGATTTGCGAATTTGGTAAAAGAAGAAGAGTGAGTTTCGTAGAATGCGAGTGAATTAAAATGGTGAAAGTGTCGGCTTCCAGAAAATTCTAAGAATTAATAATTATAGGAAAGTGAAATGGCCGGAGGCGGACAAGGAAAGCGGCGAGTCGATCGGTGAGTGGTGGTCGAGCGAGTCAAGCAAAAATGAGCGAGCGAAGCACTAATCACGCTTTTGATAACGCGTTCATGGAGATGATATTTTTTTTTTTTAAGAAAAAAAAAAAGGGTAATGTTGGCGTAACAGCTGTTGTGTTGAGATTGATTTCTGACAGACAGGTATTCAAAGGAAAAAGGACAAATCATCTCATTAATGTTAATTAATTGCTGTTTTCCGTAACTGTAATTTTTGTCTATCACTGACTCGAATCTAATACCTCATTTTGTGTTGTGACACACCATCCCCTTTTATTTGAGAAAAAAAAAGGTTATTTTTGTATGTTATTATTGTTTCTACAAATTTTATTATCATTTATATTTGAATTTGAATTTTTTTAATATAAAATGGTTATTAATAATATTAATGTATTATCTCAAATAACATAGATTGTATCATATAGTAAAATAAATATAAGTTTATTTTATATTCTTAAGTTTATAAATAATTTGTATTAGTTTATAAATAATTTGTGATGGTTGTGTTTTAAAATTAAAAATATATATTATTTGTAATAAAAATTAAATTGATTAAATGATTTAATGTTTGACTTAATATTGATAACACTGAAAATTCATTAAGAAATAATAGAATTTCATCTGAAAAAAGAAATAATAGAATTTTATTTAATTTTATTAAATTTTATAAAATTAAATTTATAAAAAAAGTGAAATAAATATTTTCATCTATATTAAATAGAAAAATGTAGTATTTTAAATAAATTTTATAAAATTCATTGATACAAAATAGAGTTTTAATATTGCTTTGGTTGGAAGTAATTGAATTATTATCTCTAATAATAAAATAAATAAATAAATAATATTAACACAAGTCAAATGTATCTGTAAGTCTTTTATTTTTTTTATCGAATGTATAATTAAATACTTTAAATTTTATTTTATTCAATTCAACGCTTGATATTTATCAGTAAAATATATAAAAAAAAATTATTTGTGGCAAATTTTTTTCTTTTAACATGAATCAACCCCAGAAAATTGATAATAGTAATTTAATTTACTGTCATCATTTTCCTTTTAAGTTAATTATTATGTCTTCTCGTCATGATTGTAACAAGTGCATGAGTTTCAGTGAAGCAAATCTTTGTTTTCTTATAAAGTTAAAAAAAAAAAAAAAAAAGTAATTAACCTATGATTAAGGAAGGTGCTGGGTGACAGGCATGTTGGGTTATCAAAAAGAGTTTTAATGTTGAAAAATTTAAAAATAATAATAATAAAAAGGAAAGGAACGTGCAATGAAGTAATCGGTGTGGGAAGTTGCAAACAGAAGTATCTTGATTGTCAAGAGAGAGAGAGAGAGAGAGAGTTTCTTTTGTTCACACTGACAAAATCTGCTATGACGCCTCAAAGTTGAGAGGTGGCCATTTCAATTATTTGATTACGTAATACATAAAACGACATCGTTCTTTGCTATTTTTGTTGATCTAATCGCCCCCACTACCTCATCTCTTCGATTCATTATTATTTTTGATTTTAATTAATTAAGAGCTTTGGCAATTGGCATCATCAAATGACTATTTTATTTTGTTCTAAGCTTATAGTGAGCTCTTTGCTTAATTGAGGAGTTTTAAAGCTTTTTAATTTAAATCTTAAATTCTTAATAATCCAATAAACAAGCAAAGGACGTGTGGGTAGAGAATGGAATTATGGTGGCCTCTACCTCTACTTGTGGTTCTGCACATGAGTTTTTGATTAATTAATTAAATTAAAAAAGTGGAGAGGTAACATGCAATACACGAACTCACCCACCACATTTTGTTGACCCAAACATATATCATATGACACCGACTTCCTCATTTTTCTCATACTTCTAACCAAATCTCTTACTTGTAATTCTAAATTTAGTTTATAATTGTTTTTTTTTTTTTAAATTGAATTTATATTTTTATAACTTTATAATTAGTCTAGCATTGTTGAATTAAAACTAAATTTAGTACATAATTTTTTAATAATATATATTTATGTTAAATATATTTGTATAAATTATATATAATATTTTTTTTTTGTTAATTTATTAATTCGTTTAATTAAATTGGTCACTTTGTGTCTATGTCTATTAGACAAGTTAATTTTTCTAAAAATATTAGATGAATTAATTCATTTTAGCACATGTTATAAATAAAATGATACGACTTATGGTATGAATAAATCATATTAAAAATTATTCATTTTACTATGCATGAATAAATTCAATAAAATATTAGTAAGTTTTGAATCTTAACAACCATTCATTTAGATGGTATTTGGTAAAACTGAAAATTAAAATTTAAAAAATTAAGTGCTGAATTTTAAGTGTTGAATATAATAAATACTGAATTTTTTAAGCGTTGAATATAATCAATATGTTTGATAACTGTTATTACTAAAAATTATTAAACTTCTTTATTATACATAATTAATCCTGTGATATTGATATTTAAGTTTTAACCATTAAATATAGTTTTGAAATTTTAAAAAATAAAAATCATAAAGAAAAAAATTTAGAAATAACAATCATATTAAGATAATATCTCTCATAAGTTTTTAAAAAATAAGTATTATTAAACTTTAAATGAGTATTACAAAAATTGATAAATGTATATGCTAAGCTAAGGTATAAAAATCATTTTAAGAATATATTAAGGGTATAAAAGTCATTTTAATAAAAAAAATTTAAAAATTCAATAGCTCAATGTATTCAGTATAAATTTTAAATTAAATATTTGAACTTATCATTTTAAGTAGTTTTTGAGTTAATTGAAAATTTTAAATTGGGATCATTTTATATTATCAAACCATTTTAAAATTAATAAGTGTTAAAAATATTAAATTAAGTAATAAATTGATTTATCAAACACCTCCTTAATAACATTCAATGCGATGATTTTATTGTTTAAATAGAAGTCTATATAGCTTAGACTCATTTAAATTTTAATATAAAAAAAAAATCATTGAGCATAGATAATATTAATTGAAAGTATCTTAGTTTCATCCTTATATATAAACATTTAGTATAGATAATAGCAAGTGATAAAATTGAAAAAAAATATACTTTCTTGATTTTTTTTTTTTAAAACAACGAATAGATTGGAACAAAATAAATTTTCTAAAATTATAAATAAAAAGGAGCAGAGGAAAAAAATAATAATATATATAGAGAGAGAGAGAACTAGTTAGCAGAGTAGGAAAAAAGTTTTTTTTTTTTTGCCCATAGAGTAGGAAAAAAGTTGGAGTCTTTAAGCATGTGCTATAAAACACATGACCACTAGACTACTAAAAGGTCATATGGCTTAAATACTGATTTCATTTACTAAATAAAGGACATTCAATACGATCATTTAATTGTTTATAAATGATATTAATTGAGAAAATTTATTAAATGGTCCATTTTTCATGACTGTTACCCAACTTGGACTGGTCCCAAATTCAATCAGTATTATTCGGTTTTGGACTCAAGTTGGGTTGAAGCAATTCGGACTTGTCCCCAAGCCCAAATCTGGATTTGAACCCGGTTGACTCAGTGTTTTAAAAAAAATAAAAAAAGTGAAATTTTTTGGAAGTTCGACTCAAATTAGGATTTCTCTATGGCTCTGGCAGTCACCCCGAGCCCATCCCTTCTAATTCTCTCCAAGCCCAACAACTCAGTTAACCATCATAGCCATAGCCATCATCTTCTTTCTTCCTTGAATGAGTGCAGGCACATGTCACAGCTCAAGCAAATACACGCTCAAGCTCTGCGTTCCACATTGCCCAATCAACCAGACACCCTTTTTCTTTATAGTCGAATTCTTCATTTCTCTGCCCTCAGCGACCTTCACTACGCCTATCGAGTATTCCATAGAATTGAAAACCCCAATTCATTCATGTGGAACACTCTCATTAGAGCCTGTGCGCAAAGCGTTGATTGTAAAGAACAAGCTTTTTTGCTGTATAAAAAAATGCTAGAGCAAGAAACTGTCTTGCCCGATAACCATACATTCCCCTTCGTTTTAAAGGCTTGCGCTTACTTGTTTGCTTTTTATGAAGGGAAACAAGCACATGCCCAGATGTTAAAACTTGGGTTTGAATCTGATGTTTATGTAAATAACAGTTTGATTCATTTTTATGCTTCTTGTGGCTGTTTGGTGTCGGCTCAGAAAGTGTTTGATAAAATGCCGGAAAGAAGTGTGGTTTCATGGAATGCTATGATTGATGCGCTTGTTCAGTTTGGTGAGTTTGAAACTGCGTTGAGACTGTTTGTTCAATTGCAGAATTTGTTTGAGACTGATGGGTATACGATTCAGAGCGTTTTAAATGCTTGTGCTGGTTTGTGTGCATTGTCTTTGGGGATGTGGGCTCATGCTTATGTATTGAGAAAGTTTGATGTAGATGTAGCTAGGGATGTTTTGGTTAACAATTGTTTGTTAGATATGTACTGCAAATGCGGGTCATTAGATATTGCTTTACAGGTCTTTGAAAGGATGTATAGGCGTGATTTAACTTCATGGAATTCTATGATTCTTGGATTTGCTATGCATGGGAAGGCCGAGTTAGCATTGGAATATTTTGAACATATGGTTAGGACAGGTACGTTTGTGCCAAATTCTATCACCTTTGTTGGTGTTTTGAGTGCTTGTAATCACAGGTGTATGGTCAATGAGGGTAAAAAGTATTTTCAGATGATGGTTTCCGAGTATAAGATGGAACCTCGACTGGAGCACTATGGATGCCTAATTGATATTCTGGCTCGTGCTGGTTTGATTGATGAAGCTTTGGATTTGGTTTCAAGCATGCCTATGAAACCTGATGCTGTTATATGGAGGAGTCTTCTTGATTCTTGTTGCAAGAAAAATGGAAGTGTCGAGCTAAGCGAAGAAATGGCAAGGCAGGTTTTCGAGTCAAAAGGGGGTGATTGTAGTGGTGTTTATGTTCTCTTATCCAGAGTTTATGCATCTGCTAACCGATGGAATGAGGTTGCCTTGGTCAGACAACTGATGACTGAAAGAGGAGTAACAAAAGAACCTGGGTGTAGTTTGATAGAGATAGATGGTGTTACCCACGAATTTTTCGCTGGTGATACATCTCATCCTCGAACTAAAGAAATTTATCAGTTCTTGGATGTGATTGAAGAAAGACTAGAATCAGTAGGGTATACACCTGATTATTCACAAGCACCTATGGTTGATGAGTTGAATTATGGTAAGCAACAAACTCTTAGGGTGCATAGTGAGAGACTTGCTATTGCTCTGGGCCTTTTAAGCTTGAAACCAGGAATACCAATACGAGTTTTCAAGAATCTTCAGGTTTGCAGTGATTGCCACAAAGTCAGTAAATTAATCTCTAAAATCTTCAATGTGGAGATTATTATGAGAGATCGTGTTCGATTCCATCACTTCAAAGATGGCTCCTGTTCATGCATGGATTATTGGTGATAAATTTGATTAGTTCAGTTTTAGAATTTCCATCTATGAGCTCACTATAAATTGCAAGGAAATTGAATAAATTTTAGGTTCACCATTTAAAATTTTCTCATGAGGGAACAAAATTCTAAATATATGTAATTATAGGCTTAAGCTTGTGGTATACACTATATTCTTCTCTGACTTGTGATTAGATCCAAGTTTGAATCTCCAAGAATGAGTTATAAGTATTCTAGTATAAATCTAGCTCTAGCCAGCAAATCAAATATCCCACTTAAAAGTACTAATGGATACAAGTACAAATTACAAATATCACATACTTGCATCTAAAACTGTACACTTAATTTTCTTTATTTGTCATGGTTAGCCTTTCACATAACTAGACACAACTGGTGCAAGTTAAGATCTTTCGAATAGTTATGAACTTGTATTTGGCAAAAAAAAAAAGAATAGTTATGAACTTATGACTTTCTTTCTTCAAGTGAACCAAGCCAAACCTTGTTAAAAAGGCTTTAAACCGTAGTTGCAGGTTCCTAGTTTTGGAAGTGGATAATGAAGATGAGGTAAAAACGGTTGTGGCAGCCACAAAATTAATGAGAACCTCCCTCTAGTAACTATTGCCAATTTGCCATGTAGTAGTCTAGCAATGTATAGTGTGAAGAAATATATTAGTAGATTGGGTCGCTGACATATATGTAGGCAATCTAAAATGAATAAAAATATATATAGCTTGAACTTGATAAGCCACAAAACGAATAAAAGAAAAAAGAAATATATATCTCGTTGATATAATCCATGAAGCAGTTTTACAGACAGAATCGGTTCTACAAGCCCCCCCGCAGGATAAAAGACTTGGACCCTGATACATCATCAAACCATACATTTTTCATACAAAAATTGGTGGGACAAATTTACAACAAGAATTGAACAATGAAGCTATAAAGAAATTATATTGTAGTTATGTTCCAACTTCCAAATAAAACTGTGGAGCATTATTGATGGGCAAGAAGCATTAGCACCACATGACATCGACCATCTGCAGTAACAAAAACACTTTGTGCAAATAACTTCACTCCTCAAGATGGTTTAATTTCATTTTGTTTTAACATTATGAGCCGAAAAGGTTGTTCAACGTTTGATGATTGGTTCTCATGCTTTGAAGTAGATGATGATAAGACTCAATAGAATTTACAGAAGATAATAGTAGTGGAGATGCTGAGAACAAAACTGTTATGTCCATCCATTGTGTGTCATAATGCGATTCCTTGTTTCCCAAAATCTCTGGCCACTGATACAGCAGAAGAAAATAAGTCAAGAAAAAGTATCAAGGCAAAAACAAAAGGAAAACCACTCTGCCTGAAATGGCAAATTGGGATTCAAAGTCAAGAATAGAATAAAAGGTGCTATTGCAAGTGGAGCAGATAGAGCAATTAGATGCAATAAATTATATCTGGGATTACATAGGGAACTAATCTAATCATGCATTATTGATTACCTTTTTCTAAATTTTCATTATTTTCCTAAAGACAACACCCATTCTGTTTATATAGTCAACTTATGAGGCCAAAGATAGTCCCCTCAAAGGGCCATCTCTATTCTCTACCAGAGATCAACCATTTCTACATGCTACAGTCAATTATCATGTTCATTTGATATCCTCTCCCAAATTCCATCCGATGCAAAAAAAGAAAAAAATTAATTAATTAATTTAAAAAAAAAAAGTCAAGTTTAAGTCAAACTTAACCTTGCTGTGTTTGCGGTTTACCAAATGGCAACACTGGCAATTTGCATTTGTACAATAAAACCATCAAAGTTTCTATCCTAAAATTGAAGTAAATATATCACAAGACAAACAATCATTTGATTGAAATGAAATGGCAAGCACAATATTCTACTCTCTAATTCGTAAGATGTTCACTTCTCTAATTCTCCAAATTGATCAAAAAGGACTCGCACATATTTTCCTTAAAACTAAACCTCTGTAAAAATTATTCGAATAGGTACAGCTAACATACTTTTAGCAATACTTTGTGCTTAAAACTAAAACTTACTGACTACAAGTGCACAATAAGCAAATAAGTCTGCTAGAGGTAAAAACAAACACACAAAATTTGTGAAAGCTAGATTTTTAACTCCATGAGTAATATACCAGAATGTATCAATAACTAGTGATGAAACAGAGAAAAGATAATTGAGAATGCAACTAAAAATACTAGCAGTCCACTTGCAAAAATACTCAAAAACCAGTCATTCATTGTCTTTCAAGGCAACCAAACAGAGCAATAGTAAATACTTCTAGAATCTAGACACACCATAAAATTAAATCAAAGTTAAAGCAAAATCTCACCTTTGGATGAAGACTCGACCACAATAACATGCATATCAGCATTGTTTGGAGGAAGCTGCAATCGAAGGGGAAAAAGCTTTCCATTCAAAGGACTACGAGAACACACAACAATATCCTCAAGACCCGTTTCTCCCCTTAATTTTTGAGTCAACTCATCAACCCCATTTCCCTTAAAATGCAAAGAATAAGCCTCCACAACATCATCATCAACATCACCACTCTCATCCGCCACGTGGTAGTATATAGTTCTTCCCTCAGATTTTGGAGGCGAACTCACACTGGATTCAGTCGACTGCAAATTAAAAACCCAAATCAAAATTAAAAAAAAAAAAAAAAAAAATTAAACTTGGTCTAGTACTAGTAATTTACTAATTCCAACGAGGAAAAGCTAGAGATCCAAACCTCTTGTCTCGAAAAAGTGCCAGATTTGATAGAAACAGAAGAGGGTGAACTGGATTCAAAATCCAAAGAATCTAAATGTGAAATGGGTTGAGGCTCGGGCTCCGATTTCTGATATTGACGAGAAGATGTAACTTGAATCTCAACAATATCAACATCCCAAAGAACCCAATCTTGAGTAGCAGTCCTATGAGGAATATCATGAGTGACCGAATTTCTCCAAGGCGGGAGTCCACCATTAGCTCTCAAGAAGTTACCATACCGAGTCTTGAGCTTAAGTTGAGCCCCTTCTCTAAAGGGTTCCCACTCGACAGACGAATCAAGCCTACTGGGCAAAGTCTGGAGGACTTTGCGACCAGTCATACCTAAAAGAAAAGGCTGGTTAGAGGCAGTAAGGTATTTTCCATAGCAAGACTTGAGGCGGATAATAGTGTCGGATCCAGGTACAGACTCGACAGTCCATCTAGCGTTCTTGGAAGATCCGTTACGGTCTTGGTCAACGGACTCTTCATCTTCTTCGGCGTGTAGGTACTTATCGTGGTGGCTACGGAGACGTACCGCCTTAGCGTTATGGAAAAACTCCATGCCTGACCGGAACTGGTTAGAATTTGTCTGTGAAAGTGAAAGAAAATTTAAAAACCACAAAAAATAGTTAAAACAAAACAAAGTCTAGTTTCTTCCAGTTTCTGTCTAGTTTTATCAACATATGAACAGGTAGTGGCGCCAGCACAGCAGGCCACAGTTGAAAGTTAGAAACGCCGAACGCGGTTATTAGTTACGTGGCATTTTCATTTATTAATTATAGAAATTAATAAAGCGATTAAATTTCTCTCCCTTTTTTTTTTCCAACAACTTTTCAGAAAGGATTATGAATGAATTTACAAATTTGACCTTTTGGATTTTTGGACACAGAATTTCCGATATACTATAGATATTGAATGGAATGATTTTTTGTAATTGAATAAGTCACATAGAATATGCTATCGATTGAATTATTATTATTATTTTTAATTTAATATTAAAAAAGATATATAAGATGTAACATTATTAAGGTTAGAATAAAACGAAGTTTCTTGGCAGTTTATAACCCCAAAAGAAAATTCAATTGCGTGTTGTTTGAATCTTCTGTATCTGTCATACAACAGTGAGACTGTTTTAGTGTATGATTAATTCTGAATTTGGGATTTACTTTTATTACAGTACATCCAATGAAGCTCTAATGATTATCAACTTTTTACAATTAAAACTTATTACGTATAGAATCTTATATTATATTGTTAATTAAAAAATTCAAAAAATTAAATAATATAGTATTTAACATTGAGGAGGATACAAGTAATTACCATGTGTTATGCATCCATTATACTGATAAAGATGCAAACCTACTAATTAATGTATGAGTTAGTTTACTACCATTGCTAAATGCTAATCAGTTTATTATTTACCTATAACATATATAAATAACGCTGCTAATATGCATTAATGGTATCTATACACTATCAATATAAAGATGCTCACGTAATTTTATTTATTATAATTTTTAAATTTTATTTTATTATTATTTTATAAATTTAAATTCGAAACCTTCCACTTTTATATATAATTTCGATTATTTTTAACCTTTTCCCTCAATTTTCTTTCAATTCTATCTTTCATACATGATATATACAAGGAACACTAATTATATCCATATCAAGCCATTTTTCATATATAAACTAATGCCGCATATAATGGAAATTATTAGCATTAGAAACTTAACCAAGTTATGGTTCTTCTATAGTATTAATGAAATTTTGAATTTGATTTTGTTTGTTCCCATTATGTTTCTTGACCTTTTTATATACAGACATATCACATATAGTGCGCATGAGTTGGTGGTAAGGCATTCAAATGCCTTGCAACTTGAATAATTGATGTGTGAAACCTTTCAATCTTGTCTAAACTACCATCACTACATTTCTTTTTTCTTTCCTTCTTCTGTTATACCTTTGAATTTAAACAGTTAAAAAAAAAAAAAAAAGGAATAATGTGATTCGAAAGATGACAAAGGTTAGGGCATACCGTACACGCAATTTCTTTCTTTATAGTAAGATAGTACCACTGTTCTAATTAAAGCAGTTTCTTTTTTATCTGGATTATCTTTCATTCACAATTCTTGCTTTATAGTACTTAATTTCTTACCCATTTTCACCTTTTTTTTTTTTTTTTCCCCCCTTAAATTTTGTTTATTAATGAATTTAAAGTCAATGATATTCAAATTATTTTCACCGCAAAAATTGCAATGCTTGCCTTAGTAGAATTTACTTTCTGTTTTTAGCAATCTTATAATTCACTTCACCAAAACATTTCATATAATCAATACTAATAATAAACTATACAAATTTGACGCAAATTAAAGTCACTTCTATAATTGGTATAGTAGTATTTGGAGAACATGTTAATGCATTTCCAACACAAGCAATATTTCAAAATTAAGATTGGGATTCTACTCATTTTTAATTAATTCGGTTCACCATCTACGGTCTACCTATCCTATCTATCCATCTAATATTTTCTTTATTTTAGCCTTATCTCTAATATATACTTAATATTTTCTTCTTGAACAAGAAAGAAAAATAAATAATAATAAAAAAAAAGAACACATTAAGTTGATTAACTATATACAAACCTATATATATATATATATATATATATATATATATATATATATATATAAATAATTAGTATTTTAATTTAGTAATAAAGTAAGACTATTTCAGAATTTACATTACCATTTGAATCTCACTGATTTTAAATTCTTTAAAAAAAAAACTATATATAAACTTACGCTAAAATAAATCATAATTTTCTAAAAGATTAGTGGATACATTCAAAGCACTTGAAAAATAATAATACTTCCTCAATAATTATATAGGATTTATCTCTTATAATTTCATTTTAATTAATTTATCTGATTGTAATTATGAAATGCATTGTTTAATGCTATCTTCTCTTTGTTTGGGTGCATTGCATAATATTCTTAATTTTTTTTTTATTTTGGATAAATTTAATTTCACCTAAAACTCCAACTCGAAATATTGTAATTTTAGAGATATTGATAACTTAGGTATAACTGATCCAAAAGATTATTACTAATTTTCTTAATTTTTCAAATTGAAATAAAATAAAAAATTCATACCTTTTTTGGAGACAATCTCGGAGACATAGACTTAACAACGGTCAATCTCGGAGTTCTGACTGACGACACAACCGATCTCGGCGAATCAGGTTCCGACCCCAAATACTCATCGGAAGCTGCTTCAAGAACATCTTCAGGAACTGATGAAAAACTAGACATAGAAGACAAATACTCAGCCAACGACTCCGTTTCAACAGCTTCCACCGCCTCCACATCCCACAAAATCCACCTCACCGTTGAACCAGTGTGAGGCTCATCATGAGTAACGGAGTTCCTCCACGGCGGTGTCCCTCCATTAGCCCGCAAAAATTTCCCACACCAGCTTTTTAATTTCACCTGAAACCCATCTCTTATCGGCTCCCACTGGAGGTTCCAATTGGTAATGTTTTCCGGCGCAGTTTGGGTTACCCTTTTTCCAGTCATACCTAAAAGAAAGTGTAAATCAGAGGCAGTGAGATAACGGCCGTCAATGGTTTTAAGACGGACGGCGTCTGTTCTGCCATCAACGAGCTCTACAAGCCATCTGGCTTTCCGGGTAGAGCCGTTTCTGCTTTGACGGATAGTTAAGCCGTCGTCGTCGGCGATTAAGTACTTATCAAGATGGCTCCGGAGCTTAACTGCCTTAGTTTTTGTAAACAACTCCATAATTACTTATGTGTTTAGAGTAATTAAAATTGGAGATTGATAAAAAAAAATAGAGTTGTCTTATTTATTTATATATTGGATCTGTGCATGATGATGAGAATGGACTTTCGTAGGTATAGAAAGAGACGAAGGTGAAGAGAAAATGGGAAATATAGATTTTATTTTTAATTGAATAATTAATTGTGATTATAAAGGTTAACTGTGTTGGGATTTCCTTGGATTTTCCGATAATTAATATTATTTTTATTTTTATTTTTATTTTTTTACAATAAAAATTCAATAAATGGAAATAATCCACAAGACACTATTATTCCTCCCTGATTGTTTTTTTCTTTATTTATTTATATCTTAATGTGTAAGGTTTTTAAAGGAAGGAACAAAAGTTTAAGATGGAAACGAAAGTCCTATTCAAGACTTTGATTTGACGAAGAAAGTTCTGGATGATATTAATTAGTATTAATTAAATAAATTTATGAAATATGGGTAATTTTGTCCATGCACATAAAATGAGCGTGCAAGAACCGGTATACAATATGTTGGAATTAAAAGGTTGCATTTTTCTTCTTCTAATTAGCTAAGGCCGAGTCTTGGGCAAAAAAAAAAAAAAAAAACAAAGGCTAAGGCTTAGTGGGAAGTCAAAACTTTTTATTCAATTTTCTAGGGTTTCTTTTTTTTCTCCTTTCTCAGCCTCCGTCGCTAGTTTTTTTTTTTTTAGATAATTTTCGATGGCTCCAGTCATCGGAAGAAATATCTTATTTTTAATTCTTATTCCTTTATGTTCTTGCTTTATTATCCAAATAAAGAATTTATTACTTTTTATGGGCGTTCATGGACTCTCGTTCTCATTGGGATATTTGATTTTTGGGACTGGTGTATTAACAGTAAGGATGTCATTTTTAGTTTCGGCTCTCTCCGGCCTCCTCATCGATCGCATCCTTTAAATATTTTGCTCAGGGATGCATGCCGGTGGAATGAGGAAGAAGTAGCTAGCACCGATTTTGATATCTTAGTGGAAGTTAAAATGGCAACGGATCTACACCCAAGGTCGAGATCCAAAGCCCGTAGTAGAAGATCAGTTCCCTCATAGCTATGACCTCTCTGGTGAAAGGAACTCGTTCTCTACTAAGGTAACACTGCTATGGGATTTGTTGGATAGTATTTTATGCTTAAAAGTAAAAGTTTTTTGGGGTTTGGCCAGCCGCAGATGCAATCTCGTCCCTCTCATGCTTTAGTAGCGGCTAAGATGATGTGGGCGGCAATTTTGAAAGAGAGAGGGAAAGCAATGGGCAACTGCGTCTTTTTACATTTGTCTTTTTTGAGCTTCAAGCTCATGTTTAATAACAATGGGTAGTGTGTTTTTGGACCCTAGGTCCTGCTTTGATATAATTTGTTGGGCTACACAATTAGCTTAAGTTGTATTTGTACTAATTTGAACTTTCTGCCTTATTAATGCTAGTTTCTTTGGGCCAAAAAAAAAAAAAAAATTTGCTAAGGCTAAGTGATCGTAACCAAAGAGCTCTCGAGTTCAAATATCACCTTTATACAAGAAATGTTCGGATTTATTTTTAATCATATTGAATTATAAATTTTGTGAATTTAGTGGGTAGTAAATAATATGTTGTTTATAAAAACTTTAATTTATAGTTTTTTTTTTTTGAAATAGTTCCTACTTATTTAAATAAAAAAAAAATTATCATATTAAAAAATAATATTTAAATAAAATGTAAATATTAATATTTATCCATATTCATTAAACATATTAACGATAACAATTAATAATAATTTTATTAAATACTCGACAATAATCAGCTGTCAGTTAATAGTTTATACATAGTTAAATATAATGGAGCCCTAATACTCAATATTTATAATAAATATTTGCATTGTATATAATGTGTTGTGAAAAAAAAATGTTGAAATAATTGCAATTTTTCATAATCTCTCATTTCATCCAATAAACTTGAAATTGAGACAATCTAGTGGAGATGCTGAGCTTCTAATAATGAAATAGTTAGATATGAAAAAATGAGATTTGATACTATAGTATTGAAATTATTTTCAATTAACTGTAAGTTTAAATAATATTCAAAATTGAATTAATGAAAAAAAGAAAAGAAACGGAGAAAAATTAGATTTGATGATTCTATTTTGTTTGGTTAGTCAGGTTACATTGGTTATGTTTTGGATGTAAAAAACAAAATGTTATATAATTTTATAATTAAGTTGTTTATTCAATAATCGTGATTAATGAAACAATTATTCATTTGTCTCAAATGTAAAAATTGAAATTACGAGTAGATTATAAATTGGTCAATATCTTTAATTATTTTTATTATAAAAGAATTTTTTTAGAATTAATATTTTTATACAAAAGATTTCTATATTTATGTATAGTTAAATATTTATTTATGTATAATTATTAATTTACTATTTATTTTTATAATTATTATTTTTATTTAATTACATTAAACTCTCTTTTCGACAGATTTAAATATAAATTAAATTATTATTTTAAAATATCAGTGTAAAATTAATTAAATATATATACAAGAAAGTAACTATATGATATCAAGAACAATTAAAAATTTTCCGAAATAAAATATTCACGCTGAAATAGTTGCAACAACTACCCTCTCTATTGCCTACATTTTAGAAAATATTTAAAATTTCATTTAATTGTCGTTTTTATATAATTAATAAAATTTTAATTTTTTTTTTTGCTAATTTTACCATTATCCTTATCAATGAATAAATTTTTAATTTTTTAAAAATCAATGGTACTTTAATCTTTCAACTCATTTTTCTCTTAAAATTAAAATTATTAATTGTTTCTTAATCCAAGTGAAACTTCCTAAAATGTCATATATATAAACGGAGGGAGTATTTTTTTTATTATTAATTTTATTAATGAGTATTAAAATTATTTATTACTCCCTCTATTTTTTATGTCATTTTTTATTGTTTCACAACGATTAATAAATAAATAATTACGCTAAATTCTAAAAATAATATAACTAAATTACACTTATTGATTATAGAGTAATGGATAATATGTGTATTAATTATATAGTAGATGATAATTATAGAATTGAAAAAAAAAATTAAAATCTTATTAATTTCATAAAGTGATATATATTTTAGAAAAAAAATTCTTTAAAAAAAAATCAAATAAAATCGAATGAATTGAGTATTTAGACAAGTACAAACAGATCTCAAATTGGCATCTACTATTGCAATTGACTTATAAAGATCATGTAATAATAAAAAAAAAATGCATTAAAGAGATTTTTCAAGGGTACAGAAAGCAGGGAATTTCATCCGTAGAATCAAATTCAATACTATTTTTCATTTTCTTGAGTTACAATAAGATCCACTAGCACTAATCAATTCACATAATTGACCAACAAAAATTTGGTATTTTTATTTATCGGATGGAAATAAAAGTGGGAAGAACATTTTCCTGATATGTTAATGTTTTACTTGGTCAATTGGCTGACTTTTAGCCACCACAAATTAGAAGGGGGAAATGAATCTGTGGCACTAAAATTCTGCGAAATTTACCAATTAATATTTAGTTTAATCATACTATAATCATTTTGAAAACTGAAATATTTTAAATTTAAATTTTAACTAAAAGTAATTTTAAAAAAATCCAAAATTTATGTAAAATTATATGTATATTTAAAATAAAAAAGCTTTAAAATAGTGGATGTCTATCCCTTGTGTGTTAAGAGAGAGAAAAAAAAACTCACCATCAATTACTAAAATAATAGACGCGTGACTTTTGGGTATATTATGATTACACCCTCTCATAGGGATGATAATTTAATCAGCTCACCCTGTCTTAATATCTATCTCGTTTACTCAGCCTTGTCTTAATATCTATCTCGTTTATTAAATGAGATAGACTGAATTTTAAATTTTAAAACATAATCATATTAGAGTAATAATATAACCCGACTCGATTATATATTATATCTTAAAAAATTTTAAATATTATATATATATTTAATATCTCATTTTTTAATTTATAATTTTTTTTATGCGAAAGATAAATTATATTATATGAATGTATAGAATATATATATATATATGTATATATGGGAAAATAATATGAAATAAGGATATACCGCCTTGATTTATTCTGACCCACTACTCCTAAAAGAGCAGGTGATCGGACGAATATATAAATATGTTGGTGAAGCAAATAATGAGAAATCTGTCTTGTTGTCATTCCTACTTGTTTATAGATCCAACCATAAACTTTAATTTATAAAAGAAATTGTAAGTTAAGCACATCGAATCTTCAAAAAAATTAACAATTTTCAAATATTGATTAAATTCATGAACCGCTCTAATTATGATGCAAGCACACAAGGCTAATGGCTTTTGTATTACATTACCCCCTATTGTGATGTCCAAGGGTGGAGCAAATTCTTGGCAAAAAAAAAAAAAATGGTGGAGCTAATTTGCCATGTTTTGAGGCACTCATGTTTTTACTGGATATTTTTATTTTTTGTTTCTTTAGTCTCAAGTTGACTTAATTTTTTTTTTTCAAATTATTAGGGCTATTGTGATATCAATTTATATTTTTATGGAAATTAAATTTTTTTCGAACAAATTCAATAATATACTCAATTTTCACGCTCAACTTATATATATATAATAATTAATTTTTGGATAATAATTTTAGTAATTAAATTTTTATTAATAAAATAATAAATAAACTCTCTTATGAATGATCTAATTCTTGAAATTAACTATAATTTAAAATTCAATTCCATCCACCGAGTTGCACATTTTAAATTTTGATCTAATAAATTACATGAAAGTCCTATAATTATTTGGTTAGTTATCATTGAAAAGAATGACTTCATATCCCATTACATGTAATTGCACATAATCATATATATAGTGTAAAATATAATATAAATAGAGGAAATTTTAATTATATATATACTTTTGAGGGCTATGGTTTCTTTTGTTTTTTCGGTTTTTTTTTTTTTTTTTTTTTTTTTGTTAAAAATCTCAATCTAGTATCACCATACTTGACATATTAAATACTTCTAGAAGTGATGAGAATCTTATTTTTTATTTTGTGTTGAGAGAGTTGTCGTTCTTCCTGAAGATGATTTAATTGCCCCCCCAACCTTGAAAAATGGAAAGAAGCTCATAGTGATTGTTAAGTGGGAACACTTTTTCAGATTGTTAGACTTTTGCTAGTGGATGCATTTCAAGGAAGTGCGCACACTTGGCCTAAATTTTTTAAGAAATTTTAAGGGAGAAAAGAATGTTAAATAGTGTTTAACATGAAGGAATACTTATAATTTAATTTATAACATACACATTAAAATTAAAATAAATTAATTCATTATTTTAAATAAAATATTAAATCTTAAAATAAAGATTTATTCAAAAATTTCAACATCCATCTCTGCAAAAAAAAAAAAAAAAAAAAATTATTTTATTAGATTGTAAACATTTTATTTTATGCTTATTAGGTAAATACTCGATCAGTATGCTGCCCTGTATGAGAAATAATTCATGTATTTTTAGTCTCGTGACAAAATCATAACCTCTACGCTTACTATTCTTATAAAGCTTTTCATAGAGGTATTTTGATTCACAGAATGTGAGTGCACTTTCTCTCGTAGATTATATTCTATTTATTTGAACATCATCACAAGACAAATTTATATTTTTTTCATAAAATTTTTAATTTCTATCTAAATGATTTATATTTAATTGATTGAATAAAAAAATTACATATCATATTGTAATTAATTATCAACTTTAAAAAAAAAAATTAAGGAATATGAGATCTTCTCGTTTTAGGGATAACTCCAATATTACTAATAGAAAACTGATTGGTAACTAGTCCCATTTGTATGACTAAATTTTAAAAATGATTTCAGTACAATTAATATATGAACCAAAAGGCTGATTGTATCTTTTTAGCTCTCATTGGGATATTTAATTTTTGGGGCTGGTGTATTAACCACGGGGATGTCGGTTTTTTTTTTTTTTTTTAAGAAAATTACACCAAATACTCCTTTTTAATTTTTTTTTTCAAAAATACCTTTTTTTTTTAAATTTTCAAAAACTCTTTTTATTTTTATATATTTATAATATACTTTTAATATATTTTTGATATACTTTTAAAAATGAAGTATTTTTTAAATAAAAAATTTAATAAGTGTATTTTTAAAATATATATATATATATATATATATTTTTTTTTTTTTTTGAGGTATTTGTGTACTAATTTTTTTTTTTAACTCAATTTGTGAATGTTACTGGTAAGAAATTTTCTTCCTAGGTATTGATGGCCCATTAACCAATGATTATGACAAGGTTGACAAGGTCCATAACTGTTCAGTAAATGAGCTGAACTATTAGGCCCATACAAAGAACCCAACAAAATTAGGACACAGTTGAAAGTATTGTGAAGTCACTGTTGCTTGGAAGTGAGTCAACGCACAGGTTTGTCATTCTCCAAAATTTGTTACTATATCATATCATAAGTAAGATGAAGCAGATTCTATTCAATGTTTAAAGTGGGACCACTGTCTTGTCGAAGCCCCATTTCAATAATAATAATAATAATTTTTTCTTTATTTTATATCCGGAAGCCGTAACGGACCACACCAAATGTTTAAAAATGAATAATAACTCTCCAATCGAATCAAATCGAGTTTTAATATGTTCCGACTCGATTTAATATTTTTTTTGGAGCTCGAGTTTTAAATCGAGTTTAAAGTCATATTTAATTTTGACTCATTTAAACTCGAGCCGAGCTCGAGTCTCGGCTCGAGTTTGACTCGAGTTCAGCTCGTTAATAAATTATAATTCAGCTAAATTCGAGATCGATTCGTTTTGAAATTCGATTATAATTTATCAAAATACTCAACATTTTAAATATTTATTTCTAATAAAGTAATTATAACAAAAATATTTAAAACTAACATCAAAGTAAAAACATTCAATTAGTGAAAAAAAAATTCAATCATAAAATTGAACATTACATTTACTATAAATATATTATTACCTCCAATACTTTTTATGTGTCGTTTTTTGTTATTTTACAAAGATTAAGAAATAATTAATTACGTTAAGTTCTAAAAATAAGGTGACTAAATTACCCTTATTAATTATAAAGTAATGGATAATATGTGTATTAATTATAGAGTAGATAATAAGGATATAATTGAAAAAAATAAATTAAAATCTTATTGATTTCTTAAAGTGACAGATATTTTAGAAAAAAATTTTCCTAAAAAAACGTCATATAAAAAGGAATGGAGGGAGTAATTAATAAAAAAGATATTTTTAAAGATTAGATTATTAGATTACATAATAAGAAAATATTAGATTATGTTAATTAGGAATATATATATTTTAGTCAAATTGAATTACCAAAAATTTTATAAGAGCATTAAAATATACTTTTTAGAATGTCAAAATTATTAAGTTAATAATAATAATAATAATAATAATAATAATAATAATCAAATTGTTCACGAGCTTATTATCGAGCTGTTCACGAGCCTAATCGAACCGAGTTTTGCTTTGCTCAAACTCGGCTCGTTTATTAATCGAGCCTTAAAATAAGGCTCAAATTTAGCTCACTTATAAAATGAGCCGAACGCGAACGAGTTTTTATTTAGCCGAACATCGAGCTGCTCACGAACGGTTTGACTCATTTGCAACCCTAGATATATCTAATAGGGGTGTTCATAGTTCGGTTTGATCGGTTTAGAGTAAATGTTTCTAACCAAATCAATATAGTCGGTTTTTAAATACTTCAACTCTTAACCAAATAAAGTAATACTAAAAAATATCCAAATTAAAACTATTTGGATTCGGTTTGAATAGTCAGTTTGGTTGATTTGACAAAAGTAAAAAATAAATAAAATAAAAAATTGAAAAGATTATAGAAATTTAACAAATATTAAAATAAAATCATATTATTAGATAACAATTAACTTTATCAATACTATAAAAAAAAATAAAAAGCAAATTTTAGGTTGTGTACTTGAAATTTTATAACATAATAATAATAAATTAAAATGAAATATTCTCCAAGAAATTAGTAGGTATCAAAATAACAATATAAAATCTTCTAAAATATAAAATATAGAAATTCAGTAGATAACTTTAACTTCTAAAAAATTTAAAGAATAATTTACATATTAGTAAAGTATATATTTAAAAAATATATAGTTTTATTATATTATTAGTTCGGTTCGGTTTAACTGAATTTTGATTTTTTTAAATCAAAATCAAACTAAAAATTTGATTTATAAAAATTTTGAAACCGTAATCAACCATAAAACAACCTAAACCATGATTTTTAGTTTGTATTGAATTGGATCGATTTGGTTAATTTTTGTGCAGCTCTAAGGTCCTAATTAAGTGTTTTTCTGGGTTTTGAAGCCCTCCTTTCACGAGGGAAAAAAAAAAAAACAATGCTAACCACAACTAGTATTTGGTTTAAATATAGTATAAATTATATTTTTTATATATTATATTTATATTTTTTAAAATTTTGATTGTTTTAAATTTGATTTTATTAATATTATTTTAATTCAATTCAGTTTGATTTTCCTCCCAAAAAATGTGATTAATTTAATTTTGCTTAATTTTAAACTTAATCGACTTATGTTTACTTCTAAATAGAGGTGATAAACGATGGAGCCAAATTGGACAAGTTTGAATCGAATCACTTCAATTGCATGTAAATTAGATTAATTTAAGATTAATTTATCGAGTTGACACCTTGAAATTAGGATTTCAAATTAAATTTGAATGAGTTTTGTAGTATGTGAATTGAGTTATATTTTTATTAATTTTTAAAAAATAATTTTGAAATTTTTCAAAAACACACATATATAGTTTTTATTAATTTATTTTAGTTTAGGCGATTTTCATTTCAAATAAGATTAAGTGGATCATACTTCAGTCAACTAAAAGCGGAGGGAATGTAAGAGAGTGAAGATATGTGACCCACTAAATTATATATATATATATATATATATATATAGATTAATCCCTCATATATTCATTTATTCTTTTAAAATATATGATATGTTTTTTATGAATATTTTTATTAGTTTTAGTTAAATTTTTTGTTTTAAAATATTAATGGCTTAATTTTATATTTATATATTGTTAGTATAAATTAATTGTAATACCCTAGATATTAGTAGTTGTAATGAACACGAGGAGATGAGACATTAGAATGAAGATGAGAACCGAATTATGGTTTGAAGTCTTAATGGTTAGTATCATGTTGGTGACAAAAGTGAGAATATAAGAAGATTAATTATAAAAATGAGGATAGATCATAAGACAAATCTATATAGGAGATGATAGAAATGATGAGAGACATGACATAAAGATGAATATGTTTGAGTTAATTGGTAAGGAATATTGATGCAATAGGCGAACATAATATGAAGTATGATGAGTGAAGGACTTGATGATAGTAATCGAATAGATGGATTCGGTTCAGTGAAATGAGCAAAGTGAATATGAGACGAGCCTAGGATCTTGATAACAAAGCTAAGGAAGTTCATGGAATACAATAGGAATCGGGTAAGTTTGAACTGGTAAGCGAAGACGAACTGTGGATTCGAAGGTAGGGGCTTCAATACCAGTAGATGATTATGAAGTGAACAAGTGGGTTCGTAAGGTGAAAGTTGATAGTGGAGTTAGATATTTTATGATATGTGGTTAGGATGGGATGTCATCTACCACTGACAATTTCTCTAGATCATTAATGACATTTTCTTTTCCAAGAAAAAGTTACCATTTCTAATAAGAGTTTACATTTTCTAATGTGAAATATCTTTTCCACAAATAACTGTTGGCCCCGACTTTATATTTTTTCATAATAGAAGTCATAATTTCTTCTTCTCTATTTACAATCTAAAGAATGTTTAGTAATCATTTGTGAACGGTTACAATTCTCTCTCAAACTTAAATATCTTTGAAATTCTTCCTCTAAAATCCAGAGAGACTCCAACTCAATTTGAATCTTATTCACTAAGTCTTTCCAAGACAGTTGATCTTCTGATGAAACCTAAAATCCTAAGAGGTATGATGGTTCTCCTAGTTTTCTTAGAAAAGCTCTTAGTGGGTCTGAAAGATAGATCGGTGGATCCAGTGAACCCAAGGATGAGCGAAGCTAAACTTGATGATGATTAGAGCCTAGGTAGTGACACCTTGGTTTGGAATGATCAGGGAGTTAATGGAGAGCCATTGGTAGAGATTTTGATGGTGATGACTTTATTTTTTATTGAAGAAGTTGCCATCGGAAATGATGGAGAAATTAGGAGTGGAAAAGGAACCTGAGGGATGATGTAGAGCTGAAGCCAAGGGTGAATATATGTTAAGGTAAAATTATAGGAATATAGAAATGTATGAACAATATGATGAAGTTTCTTTTTTGTATTTTGTTGAGTTTCATTCCTTTGTTGACCTCCTATATTTTTATTATTTTCATTAGTATTATTATTACCATTACCTTCGATGGGTAACTTATTAATGTAAATCTTTATAAGTTCTATCAAAAAGTGAAATCGACGAAGCCATTATTATGTAAAACAAGGTCATTTAAACCGAAGTTATATTGTTATAAATTGGATAGCCTTGGTTGTAATCATATCTATTCTATTGTAATCGAAACTAATTCTATTGTACTAGATGAAGGTCATTCAGACCAAAGTCATCTTATTGTAATCGAAGCCATTTGGGCTAACCTCATGAATGAAATGATATGAAAAGTTTCTTTTAAGTATTATTGTCATATATATGATTATGTTGAATATTAAACTGACAGAACGCCCAACTAATTAGAGTATTTATTAGACCAAGTGCACTGGTGACTTGACTGACCGGGTCTATAAACTAAGTCAGATGTATTATCGCAGGCATGCAAATATATTTCTTGGATAAGTAGCCATCCATAATCGTTACGAAGAGCACATGAGTCAACTCATAGTGCCTTCGATAGTTTATTACTAATACAACGATGGTATATGATGGTGTTACAAATTGTCAAGACATATGGGTTAATGGTTCGTCTCACCATTTGATCTCTGATAGATAATGAAGTGAGATTTCGCGGTGTTGTGGATTAAATAAACCCGAACTCACGAATGCATGTTTCTGTTAGTTTATATGAAAGAATATTATGATATATATACATATATTGTCTTCGACACTCATGATATTTTATGATTCCTACTGCATTGATCTCTTAAAGTACTTTATATGATTATATCCCTTTGATATTCTGATCTTTTATGAAATCTTTATTTCTAATGCATTTCTATGATTTTACTGAGTTGACGGCTCATCACATCGTATGTGGATTTTAGGATTTAGCTTAGAATTTTTCAGGCAGTCTTGGAGATTTAGAAGTCGAAAGGTATAGCCTCATCCCTTAGTGAAGAGGCTCTTACTATTTATGATGAAAAATGTATTCGAATTAGAATAGAACATAGACATAAAATATTAAGTTTTAATTGTAATGATCATAACCAATAGTAAATTGTGTTAGTAAGCCAATGGATTGTAAAAAAGTTTTCCATATGACAAAGTGTTTTAAATGAATAAAGCGAAGAAGATCCTTCTGTCTAAGTTTCATTTTTTATGATTATACATATATATTGGCCCACATAAGTCTTCGTTTGGACGAGTATGATTGTTTAAGATATTAGATCCCGAGTATAAAAGGATTCTATGAGGTGATTGGTGGCCTTAAACCTATCCATATCTTAGGACCGTCGTGCCTTGATAAAGCTAATGTGATGTATTACTAGTAGCTCAGTGACGAGCGAAGGTTAAGATGAGGTTATACAGAGGGTGGAGCGTGACATTAATTCTTCCAAGCAATATAGTGTGTGTTCATATATTCATTTAAAATATATGGTATTTTTTTTATGAATATTTTTATTAGTTTTAGTTTAATTTTCTTTATTTTTACATATTAATGATTTAATTTTATATTTATATATTATTTGTATAAATTAATTCTTCCAAGCAATATAGTGTGTGTGCGATTAATAATATTATAACTAATCTGTCTCCTATATTGACGTTTGAAAATTCTTATTTTAATATATATATAGTATAAATATAGATAAGAGGAATCTTAATGAACAATTATAAAGATTTATACTTTAATATCTCTATATATATTAAGGGTATATATAGATTTATGGTTTTAATATCTTCTCTATATATTTTTTATTATTTGTTACTTTTATATTATTTTTTTGTTGCTAATTAATTTGTTTATTTAATAATTGTTTTTATTGTATATTAAGAAAAAGTTAGATTTTTTAAATTGAAAGGGAGAAAGAGAGAGAGAAAAAAAAAAAAAAAAGAAGAAGAAATTTTAGAATGAAAAGAAGAGAAAAAAAAATTAAGTGAAAATTATAGTGTAAAAGAGAAAAAAAAAAAAAAAACCTATTAATATAATATAATTATTTTTAATTTTAATTTTGACTTATTTCTTTGACTTGGATATAATTGCAATTAAAATTGTAAATTGTAACAAAATTGATAAAATTAAATGTTTTAGATAAAATTGAAAAAACACTTAAAGTTTTGGATTTTTAAATAATTAGGCCTTAAAAGAATTTTATTTAGATAAAACCCTTTAGTTAATTAGATAATAAGAAAAAACATAACTTTTTGGTCTCCTTCCTAACCCTAATCCTATTATTCAATACAATTTAAATTTAAATTTAAATTTAAAACTTCTAAAATTTTTCTAGAATTTTTATATAGGAATGTTTCTCTCTCTCTCTCTTTTTTTTTTTTTTGCCAATGGAATGTTTCTCTTATTTAATGATTGAGTACTTTTATTTTATTTGCTAATTGCTATACAAATAAAATAAGGATTAATCTTTTTATTTTCTTAATAAATCTCAACCATCCCATCCAAATTCCATATCAATTATATCAATAACTTTTTGTGCCCATAAATGCTGTTGGAATTAATATTCAATTCTAGAACTACTACTTCTTCTTCTTCTTTTAATTAATTTATTCAGGCGTTAACAATTAGGAATTGATAATTCAGTTGATATTAGCAAAAATTCTTAGGCCAATAAATGAATTTAAATTATAAAATTTTATTTATAAATAATAGAATAAATTTCAAGTTTAAAATTTATATATAAAAAATAAAATTTAATTTAATTACGTTGAATTCCATAAAATTAAATTTATAAAAATGAAATGAATATTTTTATTTATACAAAATATAAAATTTAAATGAATTTCATGAATAAATTTTGTGAAATTTATTTATAATAAATAAAGATTTAATAAAAAATTCAAAATATTATATTTCAATTTTAAATAAATTATCACTTTTTAAAAGTATATATGAAGAGAATTTTAAATTTAAATTTTTATCTATATTAATTGTATATTCTTATCTTATACACCAAAATCAAAAAGTTAAGAGATACTTAATTAATATAATTTTTATATCTATTTTATTTTAGTGAAAAGACATTCATATTTTTTTACTCTAAATGTTAAAGAGATAAATGTAATGTTCCTTGTTAGAGTTGTGAAATTGTGACAATTATATATATAATCTAGAGTCATATATTTGGGGACGAAATTTAAAACTATATTCCAAATATTAATAATATAATCGTTATTTAGGTGTTATTATTTTTTTAAATTAAAAATAAAAAGTGATAAAAATATTTATATGAATTTTTTTAATAATTCAATGAAAATAAAATAAATAAGTATAAATTTTAATATGTTTAGGGGATCATCTTATTAAAATTTACACCTATTAATATTTTTTTAAAAATATAAATATAACTTTATACCTATTTAAAAAAATATATATAAATTTTTTAAAGACTTAATCCTTTTTTTTTTTTTTTTTTGTGATGACATATATGAAATGATGTTTCTATTTTGAAAATAACAAGCATTTAATTGTTAAAAACCCTTATTCTGCTTGACATATGGTTAGGGTTTTTTTTTTTTTTTGGCCAAATAATATGGTTAGGGGTTTGTATTGATATATTA
Organism: Vernicia montana; assembly: GCA_949750685.1. NCBI lineage: Eukaryota > Viridiplantae > Streptophyta > Magnoliopsida > Malpighiales > Euphorbiaceae > Vernicia > Vernicia montana. The sequence goes on from CATKHJ010620286.1 coordinate 31,270, forward strand.
GTCAAATGTCATGCCAGTAGGCTTCCTATGCTTACGCGGATCCCACGCCAGACATGAACTTCAGATAATGTTATATCTTTTGTTTTTTCACATTATTTGGGTGCACCACATTAATTATTTATTTATTTTGATACATGTCCTCTATTTAATTATTTTATTTATACAAAAAATTTCCTAATTTGGTACTAAAACCATCTTCAGTTTATAGACTGTAAAATTTTATATTCTATTTATTATTAACTATTTAATTTATTTTTCATAAATAAGAATTACCTGTCTCTCGTCTAAAATAAATAATAATAATAATAATAAACTTCTTCAAATTGAAAGGTTATATATTCCAACTTCAATTAGAAATTAAATATTTAATCATAAGCATAGGCATTCTACTATAACTAAATAATCAATATTATATTATTTTCTCATCATATAAAAATTAAAAATGTACCGGTTATTTTTAGAAGATGTAATACTAGGTAATTTTTCCTTCTTTTATGTTGAAAACTTTTAGAAAGAAAAAAAAAAAAAAAAAAAAACAAAGGTAATATTATCTTCTATTTAATTATTAGTAGTTGGTTGGTACTTTACACGGATTATGTTATATATTTTTTTTCTTTAATTTGTATTTTCTTAAAATTTTTTAACATTGCGAACCATTATTATTATTTTTCTATTAAATTAAAATATTACCTCTAAATAATTTTGAACATTAATATAAAAAAAATATACAACTCAAGTTTTATATGGATTTGCTGAAAATAATAAAAAATATTATATGTATTGGTCCATATATTTTAATTAAAACCAACAGAATTACAACAATATAGGAAAAAAAATAATGAGATGAATTTATATAAATTTAGTTTTCGAAAAAGTTACTCGGCACATGCAAATTTTTTTATAAATAACAATAACTTTAACTTTTTATTATAAATATAGATGTAGATTGATATTGCCAATTAGGTGGTATTTAATTTTTTTTAAATTGTGGTATGATAACAAATCAAAATTTTAAATATATTAATCTAATTTTTAAATATAATATATATATAAGAAATTTATGAAAAAATAGATTGGTATCATCTTGAAAATAAAAATTTTCATTGAAAATATGGGAAGTAAAGTATACTTATTTTTGCCTATCATATTATATATATTGAAAATGTTTGAATGAATGATAGAATGCAAGTGGAGAATTCACAGCTGGATTTCTATTGAGTGATGAGAC
>CATKHJ010620402.1:0-13896 GCA_949750685.1 Vernicia montana
TACATGGTTAATGTGTAAACTCACAAGTTCATTTTCTCCATAGCTAAAAGTTTCACTCTTGATGAGCTGAATTTCATCATAACCATTTTGATAAATTTCACTATTGCAATAAGTAAATTTTTTTCCACAAAGATTTATAGGACTAATATGAGAATACTTTTCCAATTTCTCATAATACCTATTTAATTTTTTATTTAAATCATAAAACACATAACAACCATGATAAAATTCATCCACTAATAATTTTTTCATTTTTGTCCATGAACGAATTTTACCATAAGTTTTTTGATAATCAACCCACCATTCCAAAGCATCTTCTATTAATTTTTGAGAAGCAAGTTTAACCTTTTCTACCCCATGAATATCATGATAATCAAAATAAACCTCCAAATCAAATAACCACTTTACAAAATCTTTTTCATAAAAATCACCATCAAAATAAAAAATACCTCTAAAATTAGGAACGTCCATACGAATAGATTGACTGTGAGCTACATCATCTCCAGTGTAAGATCTACTATATTCACGATCCTGAAAATAAGAATTATTTTCTAAATCAGAAATATGTCGACTGCGAGCTACATCATCTCGAGTGCTATTTACTTTATATTCCAGATCTCGAAAATTTACTCTTGAAAGAGTCTGCTCTTCGCGATCACCGTCAACAAAGAGGTTGCTTCGAACTCCGTACATTGTCATCGAGGAGACAAGCTTTAGCCTGCTCTGATACCACCTGACGCAGCGTGAAAGCGAGGATAAGAAGGTTAGAACACGTCTACGCCTTAAACAACCTTAAGTCCACAAGAAAAATAATTTCTGGAGTCCACCAGGAATAAAAGAGACTGAATTTTTATTGATAATGAGAGATTTATTTAACTATTACATAATATGCCTATTTATAATGCAAGAAACCCTAAATAAGAAACAATAAAATTACTAAATAAGACACCTAAATATTCTAGAATTACTTGAAAAATAAGAAAATAAATCTAAAATTAATCCAAAATTACAATTATTATAATTATTAAAATAATTATAAAAATATATGAGAATCACCGCATCAGAATGCAAATAGGTCTTGGCATGAGGTCTTTATGTATTTGTTTAGAAACAGTAATATCTGTTTATCATTCTTTTAGTAGGAATATAATAATATATATTCTATAACTATTTCACATACAATACTTATTAATAAGTTTGATTCCAATTTAGATATGTAACAACAAATTTATAGAACTTAAAATTTTTGTTAAAATTCTAAATGTATAATAATTTATTATATGAAATAAATATTTTCCAAACTAATAAAACACAAATTCTATAAATTTTGGAAAAAATATAATTAATTCCTATACCAAACATATACCATTTGCTAAAAAAAAAAAAATATAACTTTGATTGCAAAAGTGAAAGGTTGAAATTTATAGAAGGAGCGGACACAGAAGCAAGCGGCAGCTCAGAGCTCGTCCTCCTTTTCTATTTCGGCGATTATCAGTGACTACTCAGCTTTCTATGAGTAGCGTTAAAACCATAAAGTAACAGCAAAAATCAATTGAGTAATTGAATTGGAGGTTCATGAGAGGTATTAGGGTTTCAAAAAGGCAAAAAATTACACACACAAAGAGAGAGAGAGAGAGAGAGAGAGGTTACATAAGTTTTGAGATGAGTGATATCGTCTTCATCAAGAGGATGAGGGTTCTTCTCATCCTTGATCTCATTCTTTTACTCCGATGCCATTTCAATTTTTTCTATTGTTCTTCACCACCCACCCTTTATTTCAAGCTCTTCCATTTCTTCCTTGACAAAGAACCTGTTATAGAACAAGAATAGTTACACATCCGTAAAAAAAAGTTAAAGAGAAAGTGAAAAACCGTAAAAAAGAAATACCAATAACGTAAAAATGTATAAAAAAAAAAAACTCACCATATAAATGATAATTTATCCAAAAAAAATAGTGAATCATGTAATTTTCTCGCTCTTTTTTTTTTTTTTTTTGGTACAATGCAAGCCCAATGGGCAAAAATAGGCCTTCATCTTTTTAACATCTCTCACTAAATTAGTAACAATTTTTTGTGATTTGAGAAACTCGAACTTCTCACTTCTCACACCTTAAAGAAAATGAAAAAATTAACTAGACCACATCTGATTGGCAATATTGAAATTATTTTAAGACTTGAGAAATTTTAAATTTGAATTTTTATTAAAATCAAATTTATTAATTTTCAAATTTTAAATTGTTTGATCATACTTGCTACTTTTGGCTCAAAACTCACTAAATTAGTTATAATTTTTTGTAATTTGGGAGACTCGAACTTGAGACCTTCTACTTCTCACATCTTAAAAAGAATGAAAAAACTAACCAGACCATTGGCGATATTAAAATTATTTTAAGACTTGAGATATTTTAAATTTGAATTTTTATCGAAATCAAATTTATTAATTTTCAAATTTTAAATTGTTTGATCATATTTGCTACTTTTGACTCAAAAAATTTCAATTAAAATTAAAATTCACTTGAACTTTATATTGAATACAATCAATCATGAAACTTTTAAATACTTTAACATTAAAAAACATCACTTTAATATCTAGTCATTTGAAATTTAACACAATATTTTTTTTTTAATTTTATACTTAAAACTTAAGTATAAATTGACATTCATTAATTCATCAATCCAAATTAACTTTTAGATCATGCAATGCTTAATTTTCTTAATTTTTTAAGTGTTAATTTTTAATTTTATGCTCATCTTAATGATATTTGAAAAAAAATAAGCTCATATCTTAACTATAAAGGGATTAAACTAATACTAGAAATTTGTAATTAGAAAAGCTGCATGACACAACAAGATGCCATTTCTACCATTCCCTAAAATATATATATATATATATATATATATATATATAATATTGTAGTATATTAATTTTCTATTACTAACTAACTAACAAGTTCGTCACCATTCACATGAAAAAAAGTGTATGACAAGGAGGCAGCTTGATGAGGAGGGACAAAAGAAGATTAGGGAGATGAAAAAAGAGCTAGAAATAATACCATAAGTCAAGGTGCAGACACAAGCTCACTATCACCATCTAAGGTCAGGAGGACTCAACAAAGTGAAAATGTAAATCACTTTGTAAATATGCAATTCAGTGGATCACAAAGTACATCAATTAGAGTTGATACAACCAATACGTGGCCAAATTATATGCAATTCAGCTCAACTACATCTCCACCAAGTCTGCATGGTACCAACAGATTCAGACCATTAGCACAGGAGATATTGCAGCATCAAAGCTCAATTGATACAATTGTTATTAATGACCAATATGCAAATGCCACATCAAGGATTGCACAACTTCCTACAGAAAAGCCAATTCATAATAGTAACAAGAAAGAAATGGATATTTACTATGTATCCAAGAAGCAGATGAAGTCAAAAGGAAGCAAAGTAGGGAGCTCAAGTGGGCAAATTGAGCAGCCTTTGCAGAGAGGAAGAAATAATATGCAGATTCATCAATAGAAGCTCCAGCCTGTTAGGCCACCCTGGAGAATCTGAATATAATGGGAGACCATAATGAAGGAACTTTGTCTTTTTGAATTTGGTAGTAGTAGTGTTAATGGCTATATAGGTGCACATATCTATATTTATAAGCAAAATGTTGAATATGGAAATCTTTTTGTGTAAACATATAGTGCACATGCCCCAATATATGACATCAGAGCAAAATATAATTTTTTTATTTATTTTGATGCTGTCAAATTAAATGTAATTAAAAATTAACTCTGTTATAATGTATATGTTACTTATTTTCTTGTTATTGATTATATGCAGTTTGCTTCTGGTAAATACTTCTGTCAATTTATGGTCACATAATCAACACTAATGAGCATTTTGCATCATCATTCAAGTTTCCATACGTGCATGCTATCAAAATCAATATGTATCTTAATAATATGATAACAAATTTACAAAATAATTCAAATATAAAGAGGACTTAGAGATAATGATTAATGTATTTCATTAATAAAAAAACAGTGAAAATACTTCTTCATTGTTACAACAATAGGTTGGTTTCATTTTAAGTCAAACAAAATCATGTTTGGGGCTACAACAAACATCACCAAATTACAAGTACAGAGACCTAATACTTCCACAACAACCTCATTTCATGGCAACTTAACCCATATTTGAACCAACAACACTTCAAACTTGCATCTAACATTTGCATTTAATTTCTCTACTTACATACCATCACCGCTGCCATCAAACTCCAACAATTTCAAGTCATTTATTTTAACCTAATTACCGACCCCAATCTCCTTACAACCAAATACAACCTAGGCCACAATCACAGGTAAACCCAAACAAATCATCTTAGCCATACTTGTATTCTTCTTCTCCTTTTTCTTCATTTCTCTATAGTAGCGCAAATTTTCCAATTCCACGTATGGTTACAAATAGGGTAAGCCTTGTTGATTTAATTGTGTGAGAATAATGTTCTCCTTCTACAAACTTGTAATTGCACTCCTCAATTCGTTAATCACCACCTTTGATCTTGGATGGATTGATAGTCTCATCATGCCATTTCTAGAAACAACAATGAATTTTCTCTTGCAAAACCTATAGACAATTCAGAGTACTCATTTAAACAAGTAAAAATAATACATTATAAAAACACAATATGATATACAAGGGAAATGCAACATTTTGTATCCATTAATTTACTTTTCACTTGGGGCAAGAGTAAAACCTTCTCTTTAGATTCATTTGGCTCCATTAAAAGCTTTCTCTCCACATTCGCAAAACAATGACATACCCTCATAGAAAAAATTTGGTCCATATCTTTCTCGCATTTGAGAATTCGATGTTGGATGTCAAGGATCAGACCATGAAATTTCAAATATTTTCTTGGTTTCGATTTCAATTGAATAGAAAGAGCTAATATTCTGTGCAATTTAGAGCTAATATTCTGTGCAATTTAGAGCTTTAAGTGAAAGTAATATAAAGATAATATAGATTGATTAGAAATTTTGGGCAACGTCTAACGGTTAATCAAAAACAATTTATTTAATTATATTTTAATTTAAAAATTTTTTAATTTAAAATTATTATATTGTTTAAACGTAGAGTGTCTCACACGCGTCTGATTTAGTTAAAAAAAAAAAAACTCAATTGACCATTAATAAAAGAACAAGCCTCTGCAATGTTGCTAGAGTTTATATTGACATTTTAAAAAAACTGCTTTAGCCCAAAAAGATTAATTAAAAAAAAAAAAAACCCTCCATTGACCACCAGTCAACCACATGACTTACCCCCCAACACCCCTAAAAGTCAATAACAACATATCAGACAAACCAAAGAGTAAAAACCCCCAACACGGTATTCACGTTTTACTCAGTGGTCAAAAGAAGCCTTCATCCTTCCAATCCCAATCAACACCGCCCTCCATTAACCTCTCACCACCACCGCCATCCTCCTCCTCCTCCGTCACTATAAATCCACGCGCTTCCTCTACCTCATTTGAACCCCACGCGCCGCCTCCCTTCCCCCCTTGAAACCACTCGCAAAATCCATCACTGTCATCCGTTTTTCCAGCATTCATATTTATTCCACTCATATCCACACTCACCATTAGTGATGACTCCCAATCAGAGAATGAAGACCCGCAGCTCTCCTCGTTGCCGTTGATTGTGATGTATGATGAAGAAGACTGAAAAATCAACAGCGACGAGTATGGATTTTCGATGAACTTAACTTTTGAACCACTACCAATACAATTACTACTAGTAGTAGAAGAAGAAGAAGTTATTGAGTCTCCATCTGCGTCCGTATCAAGAAATTTCATGAGCTCATCTACTGTATCTGTATCATCATTATCCATTGAAAGCCAAGCGACAATATCGTCACCAAAATCGCCGGAACTGTCAGTAATCCCCTGCTTTGACCTTTTCATTGTCGTTTCGTCCTCATCAGAGCCATCTCTCTTTCTGGTTTCCTCCATAGCTTTTTTTCTGTGTTTGTTGGATAAAAGGAGAGAGAGAGAGAAAAAGAGCTATAAATACTTTTGTCTCTTCTTCTCTTATTAAGAGCACGCGGCAGCGTGGGTGAGAAGGATCTGGATTTTTAATTTTTATATTATTTAGTATTTTTTTAATATAATTTGAAATGTGGGGTCGTTGTCTTTTTTATCATCAAATGGATGGAGAGCCGTTGGATTTTATCTTAATGGTTTTGTAGAGATGACAGAGTGGCAGTGAGTGCCACCTGGACAGGGAAAGGATAGAGAAGTGACGTGTCAGTGGCAGAAAAAGGCGGGAATTTTATGGAGAGAGAGATTGCAGAGATTTGTGTCAGTGTCAGTAGGATTGTTTTGGGATGCAGAAAGCAACTCTCGATTTGCGTTTTTTTCCTTTTTTTTTAAAAAAAAAACTATTTTGGAATATTTTAATTTTACATGTTTACCCCTACACTTGTCTTCTTATTTCACTTTTGTAGAGAGAAAAGTAATATTTTTTCTAACCTCAAAATTAATTAAAAGCCATTTGGAAATAGTTTTTATTTAATGGTTTCATTATTTTGGTGTTAAGGAAAACATCAAAATTCAAAAGTGACCATAGAAATTAAAATGGTAAAAAGGATAAATAAGAAATAAAAAAAAAGGGTAAGAAAAATGATAGAGATTAGAGATGGAAGGCTATAGCTGAAAAGTTATAATGGATGAAAAAATTTTCCTTATATTAAATGTATATATTAATTTAATAAAATAAAAATATATAGAGAAAAAAAATTAATTTTTTTTTTCACTTGATAAAATATAGATAAAAGAATATTTGTTAAAATATCTTATCATTTATTAGTTTAGTGTATAAAATAAATTTTATACTTCAGTGTAAACAATAATTTTCTTATAATAGATAAGTGCTTTTCTTTCTCCATAATCCAAATATAGAGTTTGTGAAAGGGAAAGAAGGATTAGACAAGTAATGACAAAGAAGTTATATAATGAAGGAAAAAGGCTTTAGAGAGAAATAAACGCAATTTAAATGGTAAAACTTAGGAAATCTAATCACCATTTGACAACTAGTTAATGAAATTTTGGTTTAACTGTGAGGTTAAAACTGAGATGTTAGAAAATCGACTTACTATATCTTAACTCTATGTAATATCTCTTACCATTTGACAGCTGCATTTCATTTTGGTAACTTTTATATTTAAAAAAAAAAAAAAAATTTATGGGGATAAGAGATGGGTCATTTCAATGTAACACATTTGGCATTTGGCATTTGTATACTTTGACTAGGACAACAAATCATGTGTTGTTTATGGTTTTCAATATCATGAACCCATGACCCAACAACAAATTTTGATTGTGATACTGATAGAGCTAATGGTTAATACTTATCCAAATCTAAATTATAAAGGAAAAGAAAATTGGGTATAATAAGAGATATTTGAAAGTTTAATTAATTTAAATAAAAATAATATTAAATAATTAATTATTTTTTTTATTTGTATTTCATTTCTTTTCAAAATTAAGAATTATTAAAAAAAAAAATTAATAATATTATTTTACCCTTAATAACTAATACTCCATCCGTTTCACAATAACTATCATTTTAGAGAAATGCACTTAGATTAAGAAAACAATAAATTAAAAATAATTTCAAACCAAATAAACAAATATACCCTTAATTTATCTTTCACCAAAACTCTACCAATAACATTAAATTATTTAATGTTAAGAGTAAATTTGAAAAAAAATCAATTAATATTACATTGAAAAATTATTGTGAGACAGAGAGAGTATCAATTTTTTTATCATTTAAACTTTTAAATAAAAAAATATTTATTAATTATTTTTCTTTTTCTATCCTATAAATTAAAAATTATCTTTTATTTTCTCATACTCCCAAAGAAGGCCAAGCGCTATGCTTATCAAATTTATAAGTGACTAGTCAAGGCAAGTGCCAGTATCTTCCTCAATTCCTCAGTATCAAGGAAAATTCTTCCTTGGTATATGCTTTTGTCTCGTAAACCTAAATTAATAGTGATGAAAAAATTAATCAATAAGACTTTTGTGTTTATTTTTTTCTCAATAAAAAATTTTCACATCCTTTTTTTTTTTTACCAAATTCACATTTTTTTTACTATAAATATTATTATATCATTGATTTGATGTATATATTAAGCATATACAAAATTTAAAAGATATTTGATAAAATTAAAAATTAAGTACTGAAAAATTAAGTGTTAAATTTTAAACATTGAATATAATAAATATTGAAAATTTTAAACACTAAATATAATAATTTTGTTTAATAACTGTTATTACTGAAAAATTATTAAATTTCTTTATTGAATATAATTAATCATGTGATATTGATATTTAAATTTTAACTATTAAACACAATTTTAAAATTTAAAAAATATAAATTATAAATAAAAAATTAGAAACAATAATCATATTAGGATAATATTTCTCATAAATTTTTTAAAAAATAAACATTATTAAACTTTAAATAAGTATTTAAGAATATGCTAAAGTATAAAAGTCACATTAATAAAAAAAATTTAAAAATTTAATAATTGAACGTGTTTAGTAAAAATTTTATATAATTTTTTACTTAATTAAAAATTTAAGTTAAAATTATTTTATATTATTAAATAATTTTAAAATTAATAAATATTAAAAATATTAAATTAAATAATAAATTAAATTATCAAATTCTTTTGCTATGCTTTCTAACCCCAATCCTAAGAGAAAAACCCATCTCAGGCCCAAATACACATAGTTTGCCGCAGTGCATAACTACCGAAGCCTAATAACTTTTATGGAAGTATATTATCGTCACCCACTCTACACGTTTGATCGACCGCGTTTAACACGAAATCAACAGAAAAAATAATAATAATAAATAACAAGAAAATAATTGTGCGGTGTTTTCTGACTCGTAAATGATTAAAAAAGCAAATGAAATCTCATATTAATTTTTAATTTCTTTTTACATATATATGAATTTTTAAATGTTAAATTTATTTATTTATTTATGCTTTTTATAAAAACATCTCACATGTAAACATAAATTACCCACTCCTATTTAACACTTATCCCAAATTTGAATATTGTTAGAAGAATAAAAGAAGCAGAGAAGTATCTCTTTGTATAACTATTCTAAATTTCCAACTGATTATAAATAAAAAGTACAGCCCAAATGGACTCACATATTGTACTAACCACTAATGAATAACGAGCTATTTTTCATAATCAAGCAATGTAATTTCACCACAGAAAAATTTAGACTTTTCTTCTAATCCTTTTACTTCAAATAGTTCTTTGTAGTATCTAATCCAAATCAGTTTCCAAGTTTGTTAGATGATTCCCTTGTTTCCATATCCATGAACTAGTCAATCTTCACAGAAGAATAGATCTTCCTCACAAACCAGAAGCATGCATAGAAACCAGTGGACCCAGTCAACACAAAGAAAGTGTATGATCCAATTAACATATACCCAAAGTAAAGAATGCCAGACACCAGCTTTGTAATTTCCAACCTGGTGAAGAAATAGAAGACTGAGTATATAAAAAGGTAAAGAGCAGAAGAGCCAGCAGTAAAGTAGGCTCTCCACCACCAGTGATAATCTTCACTGCATAGCTGAAAGTAGCAGAGCACAATTGTTATCTCAGCACAAGTGATGATTAGAATTATAAAGACTATGAAGAGGAAACCAAACATGTAATAGAACTGGTTTAGCCATATGGATGTTAAAATAAAGAATAGCTCAATGAACACTGCTCCAAATGGAAGTATGCCTCCAATTAGAATTGTGAATATTGGTTTTGTATACCATATCTGCATAGGCATCTGCCTTGGGATTTTGTTAGTTTTAACAGGATCCTCAATTGCTGGCCTTTTGAAACCCAAATAACTACCAATGAAAACCAATGGTACTGATATCCCAAACCATAAGACCACCAGGGCAAACATTGTCCCAAAAGGAACTGCACCAGAAGACTTCTCACCCCAAATTAGTGCATTCAACACAAAGAAAATAGTGAAAAGTATAGCAGGGAACATGAAGGCAGTTTTTAAGGTGATCTTCTTCCATTGTGTGCCTTTGAACATTTTGTACAGACGAGCTGAGGAATATCCTGCAAATAAGCCCATGAAAACCCATAAAATAACCATTGCTGTCATCAGGCCACCACGATTGGCTGGTGAGAGGAATCCCAATAATGCAAAAATCATTGTCACAATTGTCATTCCCAAAACTTGGATGCCTGTCCCAGCATATACACATAATAAACTGGAATTATGAGGCGGCCGAAAAACATCCCCATGAACTAATTTCCAGCCTGTTTCTTCCAAAACATCATCTTGGGTTTCCAACTGATTGTAGCTTGTAATGTCTTTGTAGAGTGTTCTCATCATAATCATGGCAACCATACCCGAAAGGAAGAGGACAATAATTAAAGAGTTGATAATGGAAAACCAATGAATCTGATTATCATTCATAAGGAGGTATGTGTCCCAGCGGGATGCCCATTTGATTTCACTGGACTGTAGGAAGCAATATGCAGGTAAGAACTACATTACACAAGGGGGGAAAATAAAGACAAGGGCATTCATAAGGAAGAGAGTACTTGCCTCAAAAGAGACATCATATGTAAACACAACCTCTTCACCAGCAGCAATCTGTTGTTGAGCAGTGTTAACTAGAATTTTCGAATTGCACGTTGTCAACTGAGTGTTGCTGTCATCCCAATATTTGTACTGATGATTAATACTGCAGTTTGAATAAGAAAGACATAAATAAGCACGAAGAATAAAAATTAATTGCAAATATCCAAATTTTTTTATACAAGGTTGTAATTGCAAGGCAGAGTTAATGACAGGAACAAATCAAACTAGAGAAAGTCTTAGTTGTCAACATATAAACAAAACAAAATAATTAGAGCAAATTGCAATTTTTATTCAAATGAATAAAATGTTCAGCCCTAAAATAGTACCAATACCAGCATTCAATTAATGGGTTCAAAGTAAAATACCTAATTGGAGTAACTTCAAAACCAACAATGCGAGCAGAATCAGAGACAGGATCAACATGATACTTAACTTTGAAACTGAGGTGATTATTGATAAAATATTCATCCTTTCTTCTCTGTAGCAGCATCAGGTCAGTACTCAGTAGTAAATTAACAAAATGAAGCAATAATAAAAATAAATAAAAAGCAGAGTATGGAACTTACTCCAGTGTAAGTTAATTTGAACCCAACTCGAAACCCATGTTGATAAAGTTCTGATGTACTAAGAACTGAAACGGGAAGGTTGTCTAGAATCCTAAATAAGTATCCAATGAACCACTATTAGATAATAATAATAATAATAATATAGGATCAAAATTGCATAGCATATATAAACAACTCACATGTTAACTCGATATTGATCATCAATTTTGTCCTTGAAACTCTTGGCAGATTCGGCATCTAGAGTTACTCGACAGGCAACTTGGCAAAATTGCTCTCTTCTCATTTTAAACTGAGCATAAGATAAAACAGTAATAATTAACAACATAGAAAATGTAAATGAATTAATTTTTTTTTTTTTTTGGGGGGGTAAATAACTGACAGAGTAGACAGAATTCTCAATACGGTCGCCACGAAGAACTTCTCCAAGATTTTCAGCACTGTTGATGATTTTTGAAGGCTTACAATAATTAAGGAAATAGTAATCATATGGAAGTTGTGTTTTGATAGACGAGAGTTTGTTAACCTTCACATAGAGAGGATCTCCCTGCAAATTTTGCATGAATTTTAAGCAAAATCATAAAATAGAAATAGAAATAGAAATAGAAAATAAAAATACCACTTGGAAATCGATAGGGGCAACTCCAGGAAGATAGAAACAGTGTACGATTGATGGTATTGATAAAAATAAGAAAATAAGAGAAGCCATAGCCAAGCTTAGAAACTTGTCGCCGACCATTTCAATTCAAATGTTTGTTATACTAACATGGTGGACAGAGAGAGCGTAGACTTAAATTAATTTTGTATGGAGGAGACTTCTTTTATTTGTCATTTTTATTTAAGCGACGTCGTCTTTGTAGAATCCGCTTTATTTATGGCGCGACGGCTTTTATATTAGTTTTTTTTTTTTTTTCTCTTTTGGATCTAGCCTCCCATCCCAAGTAAGCTGAGAGTTCCCATGCTAAAAACTTATTTCACTTTTTCATTGTACGGTTATATATAAATGAATTTTGTCATTTACGCAACTCTTTTTTTTTTTTTTTTTTTTTTTATATGCTATGCTGGGCAAGTGGGAACATATTTGAATAGATAAATCTCTCATCGTAGGTGAAATAACAAGCCCCATCATTCTGGTAGGCTGCCAGCCTGCAACCTTAAACCAATCATATACCAATTCTCTAGTTCACCATGGTCTTCATTTTTCCAAGTCGCATATCAATTAACTTAAAATTCTTGAACAGCAGAATTTTGCTAAAACCACAGATGATTTCCCATAATAACGCTGGGGGTTCAGATCTTCAAACTTCTAAATTTGCATCAAATTCATCCGCCAAAGGGAGACAAGTATATAAAATCTTTCACTGAAAGCCTATCTCTAAAAAGCTATAAAATAAATCTACCGCATAACCTAAATTTGACATCCCCACCAATTTCTATCAACCAAGGCAAAACACAACATTTGATAAAATCCATGCAGTAACTAATAAACTAGTTGTCCAAACTTTTCTAGTTTCTGTATCTCTTTCAAGGCTTTGAAGCACATGCAATCACATGTGACTTGAACTTCTCAAGCTCCGCCAAAACCTCATCCTCTGGCCTATAAATCAAATCACTCATGCGCCATATCTGCATGGACCATGAAAAAGTTTAACATGTCAATTACTGTATTTGGCAAAATGTTCAAAACTTCATTTTATTTTTGCTTACTCAGCAGTAGCTTTTGGTAAATTTGTATTCCAAAATAATTGCACAATCACACAATATGAACATTCAGAGCGAAACATAACTAATACCTGCAATGTCCCCCCTCCACCGGTGGTTTCACAGTCATCCGACACACTAACAATTGTCCAAGGATCCGATGCATTCCAATGGAAGTCAACAACTTTATCCCTAAACGCACAGAAAAATAACTTCAGAAGAGAATCTTTATGTCTAGATGAAAATAAGAGAAACTATTTCAAAGAAATCTAGTATTCAACCATTTAAAATATGCTTGATTATCAAATCAAACAACATAAATATTGAGGACAAGGCACAATATACACAAAAACCAAAACAGAAGGAAAGATATTTGTTTACAGGGAATTCAGCAATAGTAACTGGGCATCCAGTAATCAGCTGAAAACAATGCCAATTGGTTTTGTTAAACATAGGAAAGTATTTAGAACAAGGTAGATAAGATATTAAAGAGTTCCTTGATAAAACTGTTCAAGAGAGATTGAGATTGTCATGATACAATTAGGTTTCTAGAATGCTCACAGGATGGAGATCAAATCTGGTGCATCTCAAGAACTCTACTTTGCAACCTAAAACCTGAGCCGCATCTACAGACCAGCCAGATTAATATGTTTTTTACACATAGATGTGAAGGTAGCAGAAATTCAAGGTAAGAAGAAAAAATTGGGTGAGATGGCCACATGCAACAAAGACTGTCATTACACCAACAGGGACTGCATTAGACTGTCAGTACATAGATTGAGATTGTCATGATACAATTAGGTTTCTAGAATGCTCACAGGATGGAGATCAATTTGGTGCATCTCAAGAACAACTCTACTTTGCAATGACCTAAAACCTGAGCCGGATCTACAGACCAACCAGATTAATATGTTTTTTACACAAAGATGTGAATGTAGCAGAAATTCA
>CATKHJ010620785.1:0-11729 GCA_949750685.1 Vernicia montana
AAGCTACCATGAGTATGAGTATATGAGTATTGTTTGATTTAACCAAATGTTTCATTAAACTTTATGAGTTCTTAATTAGCCATTTGCTAATTATTATTTTATGAGAACCATATATTGATATATGCCTACGAGTATGAGAACTAATTGAATTCCATGAGTTATTTGTCTATGAGAACCTAAATTATTCTATTTATATGTGATAATCTTAATGGTATAGAAATTCCCTACTAATGTGGATTAATCATTAGACTTTGTACACATTGTAACCCGATGGATAGGGTATAATATCCTACCCCTATCTAGGAAGAGTAAATTGTCCTAGACGTGGAATATGATCCATTTCACGTATTACGAGCAAGAGTATGTTATTAAACCTCTACTCTTATTACGAGCAAGGGTATGCTAAACCAACCTCTATCCTTATTTACGAGGTGAGCATGCTAATAAAGTCCTCTGCTCCAAGTATAATGAGCTTGATTTCTATATCCATCTATTATGAATTATGATTTCTTTCCCGAGCTATATACATGTTTATTTTTGTATATTACGAGTATTGCTTGTTATGAGATCTATGAGCTTTATTTGCTATATGATAAGTCAATTAACAAGTTATGAGCCCTACCATCCTTGTGAGCTAGCCTTGAATCACCTAGCCTCACAAGTATGGTAGTATATTCTTTACTCACTGCTTTATCTCATTAGTGATTCCATTTTACAGGAGATTAGAAGTTCATTAGCTCGGTTCTTCAGGCATTTTCCTCCCTAAAGAACCATCTTGATAAATGTAATTTCTCCATTATTTTATATGTAATTGAGACACTTTAGTGATCCATGTGTATAAGAGAGAGAGAACTATTCTTTTGGCCTTTATGGCAATTATGGATAATTTTTATATATTGTCTTATGAGACTTATAAGTTTATGAGATTACAAGTAAGTATATGCATGAGTTCAGGTTCTGATCTTGGGATGAGTTTGAGTTGTTCTAGATGATATGTAATTTATGCGATGAGAAGGGTTCTAGGGGTTTTCGGTGGCTT
Organism: Vernicia montana; assembly: GCA_949750685.1. Taxonomy (NCBI): domain Eukaryota; kingdom Viridiplantae; phylum Streptophyta; class Magnoliopsida; order Malpighiales; family Euphorbiaceae; genus Vernicia; species Vernicia montana. Next base: position 1,040 of record CATKHJ010620785.1, read on the forward strand.
TATGCCTACTCATGCCCTAGGACCGTCACAGTTGCGAAGTTGGGCTATGACAAGATGCTGCCGAATCTTCGGTAGAATTTTAGGAATTATATAAGAATAATTTATATAGAATTTAAATCGATAAATAGTACTATATTCTTAGAATGGATTCTAAAATTAGATTATAAGATAACTAATAGAGCTTGAATTAATTAATCGATAAATTGAACTGTGATTTTATGTGTAGGGTTTGGTGAGCCAAAAGGATTGATGGTCTATATGTAGATTGAATATAAAGGCATAAGAAAATCAAGAAATGAGGATCAATATATTGGCCTGTACAAGGAGATTTGCTTAATGGATGTGAGTGAAAAATATACATTTCATGTGAACTCACCAATATCTTACATGATGTGATCATTGAAATTCTTTTTATTTGTTTGATTCTTCATATGTCCATCAAATTCCATTTGTTATGCTCATTGAAGTTTCTTGTCATTGGTCTCTTGAAATTTCTATATGTACTCATTGAGTTTCACTTGATGAGTTATTGTCAAGTCTAATTGAATCATGGATAATCATACTATAAGTGTCAATTGCATTCCATTGATGTGTTATTGAAACTCTTATAATTGAATCATTGTTATCTTTATTACAAGTTCCATGATATCTCTTTTGAGATTTATTGATTTATTGAAATCCCTTTATATGGGAATCATGTGATACTTCATTTGATATGTTATTTGAATATTGATATGAGGGATTCCGAGTCTTAAAGCAGAAATCCCCGACTGATGTGAGTAATACATCAGACTCTGTACACACGGAAAAACCTGTGGATGTGATACATGCATCCGAGCTCTAGCTAGGAAGGGTTATGGTCCTAGCCATGAGACCTGGCCTGTCTCGCGCTATTTCATGTGACATGTGAGAACATGTGTAATCGAGCCTCTATTCCATATTTATATGTGATTATGAGACATGTGGGGAGCACACTGCTCCTAACCAGTCAATTTCTACTAAATCATATATTAATCCATGCCTTCAAATATGTTATATATTATTGTATATTCACTGTCTCATATGTTCACGTGTTCCTTGCTTCATATATTCCTTGTTCTTTATTTCATTTGTTCACTTGTACATGACAAATTGTACATGGTCTCTACTTGTTCATGTCAAAAAAAAAAAAAAAATCTATTGTTTCCATTTCTTTCAAGTATATGTATGAATCTATAGCGTTATTATAGCTATCGTTGAATACTAAGCCACACAGTTTATAGTAGTATATTCTTTACTTATTGGATTTTATACTCACCCCATTTCCCTAATTTTTACATGAAGACAGTAAAGTAGTAAGGAGATTCTCTAGTATTCTACTTCACTTGAGATCAGTGTAACAAAGAAAACTTTATTTTTGTTACGTGCATATATGTAAAAGTTTATACTTTAATTGGATGTGTATATGTTAAAATTTGGATGTTTAAATCGTTAGTTGTTCCGTAGTCATTGGAAGTCAAAAGTTGTTTATATATATATATATATTTTTTTTGTATTGATAGGACATTACTAGACTTTCTCTTATATATCAAGGATAATGGTTTATATGAGAAAATTTATTCTAAATTGCGTAAAGAAAATGTAATGTTATGAATGAATGTTGTGTAATGATGATGGATGACTTATAAGAATATATCTCAATATGATGATAAGGAATATGTACAAGTTAATTGATAAATGAGGATGATAATTGTTATGAATTATTTAAATGGAATCATAGTTTAAAATGAATAGATGTTAGGCAGGTTCTGATCTTGGGAAATGATGACTAGTATGTGATATCTATTATTGTTTATTAACTGGTATATGATACCATGAAAGATTTGATAGTAGATATGAGTTTTACGGGTGGTCGGTGCCCTTATGGCAACCTATGCCATAGGACCGTCGCGGCTTATAAAAAAATTCATGAGACTTTGATTTGATTTAAATTTCAAAATTAATATGTGTCATTTGTCATCTTATATCGTTCTTATATATATATATATATATATATATATATATATATATATATATATATATAAGTAAGCCAAGTATCGTTCTTGTGAACTAAGGTTGAATATCGAACCGCACAATTTATGGTAGTATAGTTTTTACTCACTAAGTTATAAACTCACCCTCATTTCCAAATTTTTTTTACAAGAAGACAGTAAAGTAGCAAAAAGGCTTCTCAAGTATTCTTATACACTTGAGATCAGTGCAGCAAAGTAAACTTTATTTTTATTATATGCATATATGTATAAGTTTATACTTAAATTGTGTGTGTATATGTTAAAATTTTGAATATTTAAATAGTTAGTTATTCCATAGTCATTGGAAGTCAAAAGTTGTTTAAATGATATATGTTGTTTATTGATATTACATTATAGATTTTCTATTGTATATGAAGGATAATAGTTTATATGAGAAAATTTATCCTTAATTGTGTAAATGATGAATATTATATAATGATGATAGATGACTATTAAGAATAAATTTCAATATGATGATAAAAATATGTACAAGTTAATTGATAAATAAGAATGATGGTTATTTTGAATTATTTAAATGAAATCATAGAATAAAGTGAATAGATATCAAACATATTCTAATATTGGGAAATGATGACTAGTATGTAATATCTATTATTGTTTATCGGCTGGTGTATGATACAAAGAAGGATTTGATAGCAGGTATGGATTCTGCGGGTGATTGGTGCGCTTATAGCTACCAATGCCTTAGAGCCGTCATATCCCAAAAGTGAGATGTGACAGGTACCCTATATATTAATTTTCAAAATATGAAATTGGCCTTTTAATATTGATCTCTTATTATTTATTTAGTACACTTGTATTATTTTTCAATTTAACCAAAGATGTGAAAATATCTTTTATTTGTTTATTTTAAAATTGAATCTTTTTTGTTTAAATGAAAGGGTGAGATTAATTAAAGAAAATGGAACCATAATTTGATTTGGATTTAATTTGGGCTCATTGAGGTTAATTCATTATCTTGTTAATATTAACCACCATATAATAACAAAAGGAAAAAATAAGAGATAAAATAAAATTGAATAAAATAAATCAATTTTATTAAAATAAATAATGAGAAATTACAAAATATAAAAATGTATTACATATAAAGATAATAATTGCAAATTACAAATAAAGGTATTATATATATCTAGAAAAAATACATATATATGGAAAATAAAAATTACATAAATAAAAATTCAGCAAATTATAAAGAAATAATAATAATAATAATAATATATCTTAAAACTTAAAGAAAACTTCAAATTTGGCCTAGCATTCAATATCATCCACTTTAGGACACGAAACTGCAACAATAATCACATACCGCCAACAAAGATACGAGAGCAATAAAACAAACAATTTAATATTTCAGAAAAAAAGGAAAATAATTTAACTCTGGATATAAATTAGAATTGAATAAATTTAATTTAGAGCTCGAAATCAATTTAATTAATATAGATGCTTACCAAATATATTTTATCTTAATGTAAATGTCATGATTTCAAACCAAACCAAATTAAATTATCAGTTGTAATTTACCCGCCAATAATTAAATTAATTTCCTCTTATTTTTCTGTATTTTCGGATATGATATTCATCATTGCCCTTACATAAAGATGTAGTCAATAACACAATAAAAAACCAAACAGAAGTAGAAGCAAATCACCAAAAAAAAAAGGAACAGTACATGTACTTAATATTTTTAGACTTCAAAGTTTAACTATAACTCAAAAGGGAAAATTAAAATTGAAGTTGCAAGTAATCTGTCCTAATCTATACATAAAAATGTTTCTGATTTTTTATTTTATATTTTTTTATATCCATGACGAGTTAAAAATTGAAGCCATTATTAGAATTCAAAACCAAATTGCCTCCAACCAAATTCTAGATTTATGCTCGACATATAAGATCATTTACCAATTCAAGAAAACACTACAAATATATATATGACCAATGCTATATTAGGAAAAAAATACAAGTTATTATAATTTACAACTTAGTTTCCTAAATGCAAAATTCAAATCTTCATCAGAAACAAAATATTAGCATTTTCCTTAAGATCATTCATTCAGAAAAGAACACCAATCACATTTCCTCAATTAAATCTAACTGTAGGATGGACCAATCTTCTTGCAGAGGTGATAGTTTGTAAAAAGAAATCCAAAATTTCATACCAAAACCAAAGCTTTAGAATTAGGTTCAGACATCAAATTTAAAATTAGAAAAGATTCATAATTTGACCATTTATGTACATTAATTTTAATTTGCAGATCAAGCCAAAAGACCATTTTCTCCATATTTCACTAAAAAAAACAAAAACCCATATTTCATTAACCTCGAATGAGAACAAGATTCAGTTAGAATGAATATGAATCAAAATGAATACTGTCTCTAATTCAGATACCAAACTCCCCATTAAAATTACCAAAAAAAGTAAATATATACTATTCCAATTCCAAATCCCCATTCAAGCAAACCTTTGTTGATTAATATCAAAACAAATAACCTATTAAAGGCTTTTTGATTCAAAACCCACCCAAAAAATTTCAATTTTCTAACACAGATTGATGAATTCAGTCGAAAGAGATTAAACTACTAGTCAAGCACACAAAAACACAACAATATTTCTAACTATTAAAAATTTAATTTTTTTAAAAAAAATGCTGAACACGATTAAAAATTGAATCTTACTCTTCTAAAACTCATGACAAATGAAAATTTATGAGTTACAACCATTAAGCAATTAATCATCAACACAATTATTTTTAACCCAATAAAAAATAATAATTTGTCTTTCATAAAATAGAAAAGCATCATATTAATTCAAACTAAAACCAAAGGGTCACAATTTCATCAGACAAATTAATTCACGAGCTAACCCGCTCACTTGTACAAAGCTAACAAAACCCACATATATAAAGAGGGTACTATATCCATATTGTTTCAACATAATTATCAATACCAAAATAATCAAATATAGCCTAAGCCAGACCTAATAAGGCTATAAGGTACTTATAATCCATATATTGTTAAAAACAAGATCAACCCATGAATTAATAATACTTGAGCTGAAATCAAAATTTAAGCAGAACAATCAAATTCTTTTATCATTCCACAGCTTATTTATCAGGTCCTAGACTAAACAAATGAACACAAAACACTCATCCATTCCCAAACCTTCCAGAAAATAAAAACAAAATTCACACATATATATAATACTAGATCGCATCTTCAACAATAAATCCCCTTCTCATCTTTGAATCCAACTTTACATTAGACATAAAAATCCAAAAGCAAAATTAAATTAACAAACCAATAGACATAAAATTCCAAAATCAAAAATAAATTAACAAACCAATAGAAGCACAAGGCAATTGAAACAGAAAACTCAAAAAGAACAAAAATTACAACTCAAATTTATTTTTTTTCAGGGTTAGCCCAAATCAAATTAGAGTTTCCCATTTTTTCAATTAATTTAATCTTTAAACAAAATAAATTTTTGGATACAAGGGCTCCACCCTCTCTTCACGGCAACCTGTCACAAGTAGGGGGTTTCAGTTTGCCCAAGGATTCACAGCTGGAGATGGCAATCCATCCTCTAGATACCCAGATGCAGTATAATACATACAATAAAAAAAATTAAATTTGTTTCAAAATGAAATTCGAAAAGAAAGACACAGAACAGAAGACAGAAGATATTACGGAACCCACAAATATTCCTATTACAGCTCCAATGAACCAGACCCTATCGAAAATGATTTAATCCACCAATCGAAAATGTAGACAAACCCTAACTGAAATAGATCGCGTCAAAATTGTTGAAGCAAATAACCAAGCCCAATCCGATTTCACAAAAATTTGGAATTAAAAACCCAATGTGCAGCAGACCTCTATATTAAGAACAAAACACAATAATAATAATTAGAATCACTATTGCGATTTCAGGTGGTAGTGACTAGGGTAAGGGCTGAGTGAGTGAGAGTGTGAGAGATAATCGGTGAGGATTGAAGAGAGATAACTAGTGGGTTTGTGAGCTATAATGGTATCTTGGGCTGAGGACTCGATCTGTGAAAGATCGAGAGTGAAAGTCAGCGAATGAGTGAGTGCTAGAGAGAGAATGAAAGTGAGAGTGAGTTGAATCCGTGTGAAAGGGTGAGTGGGTGAGGGAGACGATGATGGTCTTTGTGGTGAGTAGCAGAAATGGTCAGGCTTAGAGAAAGGTGAATGAGTGGTTGAGATCGATGAGGGTCCAGAGATCACGAGAGAGGGAGAAGTTGTGTCTCGTTGATGTAGGTTTGTTTTGGGTTTCTGTGTGTGAGTAAGGTCACCGGCGAATAGGGAATTGGTGAATAACAGTGATAGGGATGGGTGTGTGAGAGAGACGGCGAGGGTGAGGGAGTGAGAGCTAGAGTGGTCGCCGCTGACTCCCTTCTCTATTCTCATCTTTCCTTTTTTTCTTTCCTTTTCTTTTTTTTTTCTTCCTTTCTTTTCTTTTCTTTTCTTTTGTTTCTTCTCTTTGGCTGATCCCTTTAGCCACCATTCTCCCCTTTGTTTTTTATTTTTTTTGGTATTTTACAGTATCACATTCCACCTTAGGCGCGATGTTAAGGATCTAGGCATGGTTAATCATAAAGGTACCAACAATCCGTATAACCCACTTATTTTGATATTTCAATACAATTGATACCATTTATTTCCGTGAGCATTAATAATTAATTTCAATTCAATAGCATGACAGTTGCAACTATAACAATACCCAAAGTTCATAATTTGCATTAAAGAAACACTTTCAAATAAAATACTTCTATATTCTTAACTTCATATAAACTAATACAAATCCTCCCAATATTTTATCATTGTTAATCACATCACATTGTATCAAATGTTAATTTATGTAACCATTTTATCATATGACATTATAATTTCTAAACCATATAAAGAATTTAATTTAATCAATTATTACAATACTAAACTATTATAGTCCATGGAGTTCTAAATGATCCGACTCAAACAGTAAGCTGTAAACAAAATACTTTCAGTGAAGTAATTCCAAGTGGAGATAGATACTTAAGATCCACTTGTTGAATCTGTTACTGGACCTGAAATAAAACACTGTAGGGGTGTAAGAGAAGCTTAGTGAGTACTTACAATGAATAGGAAACAGTATATAAATATATGTTTAATAATAAGACTATCAGTCTTTAAATATAACAATATAGAAGAAATAATTTTTCAATGATTAAAAACAATTGAGGTTACATATTAAGGTTCCAATGAAACAATAAAGGAGAAAAAATTTTCCAATGATCAATGACGATTGAGATTAAATATCAGGATTTCAATGTACTAGTGTAAAAGAAACAACTTTTTAGATGATCAATAGCAGTGGAATGTTGATTTTAGGATTTCAATATAACAATATAGAAGATACAATTGGGATCCAATAATGATGGTCAATAACGGTTGGAATTCAATAATGATGATCAATGACAATTAGGTTTCAATCACAATGATCGATAACAGTGATCAATAACAATAACAATGGTCAATGATAGTCAGGATTCACTAAAAGTGGTTGTGAATCCTTAATTTTGCACCTCCTGGCATACAACCAAACCCTAGAGGCATCTAGGCTCAGTAAACAGACCTCCGGAAGCCAAAATTGCCAAAATCCTAAAAATAAAAAATTTGAGCCTCGGGACCCGGGACCCATCCCTCAAGCCTCTAAATCATCCTTAGATCATCCGAGATTGAATACGGAGCACAACGCATTTGGAATCGCGAAAAGCGAAGTTGAAACAGGTCAAAATAGCGAAAATCGGTGAAATTGGGCGTCGAAGGCAACAAGTGACCGCATAGGCCACTTTGGTGACCGCACACGGGCTGTGCGGTTCCACACAACCTGTGTGTGGTTCAAAAGTGGACTTGTGCAGTCACTAATGCCTCTATGCGGTCATCATTTGTCCTATGCGGTCCCGAATGCCCCATGTGCGGTTCCAGAACGCTCGTGTGTGGTTTTGAGCGTCAGAATGTTAAATCCCACATCGAAATTTCATGATTTTGACCTCCAGATCTATCCCTATATAAAGGATCTCTCCCTATATAAAGGAGACCCCCTAGCTCATTTAACATAAGAAAATTTGCTTGATCAACCCTTTTGATCTCAAAGCAAACAATTTTTAAAGTTTGGTCTGAAAGGAACGAGCATTTGAGTTTTAAAGTTTCTTTTTCTTACTTTGCTATTGTTCCTTGCTTTGCAAAGCGAGATTGGGTTGTGACTTCTCAAGCTGACGCATCAAGTCAAAAGTTTTCCACCGTCCGAGGCAAGCTTTCTGCCGTTCGAAGCAAGCAGCTGCCCATCGTCCAAGGCAAGTTCGCCGCCGACCGAGACAAGTCTCCCCCATCCTAAGATATTTATTTTCTTTATTTTTCTTTTGGTTATTTATCATCCTATTTTTGTTTTGTTTCCTTTTGTTTTATTTTATTTTATTTTTATTCTTTATATTGCTTTGTTTGCCTTAGTGTTATTTCCCTTAAGGTTTCTTTGCATGTCTCGTTCTCTTCCATCCCCTTCTTTTAATTAGTTCTTTTATTTTGCATATTTTATTATTTTCTCTTTTTCTTTGTATGCCCCCTTTCTCTTTAATCACTTAGAAAATGCATGTTAATTAGAATATAACTTAGTTAACTTGTTAATCAATCGATGCATTTGTTTGTTAATTAGAACCTGACTTAATTAACAAATTGGTAATTAATTAAATTTGTTAAATCAATTAATCAACCCACCTTTTAATCAATCAATATGAAACATGATAAAAGGTTAAGACTAAACAAACTCCATTTCGCAAGAAGGGTGAACTGTGTGGATTTTGATTCTCATTCAAAGGGATACGTAGGCATGCTTGTTCCAAGCATCAAATCCAATTAAAATAAAATTTCCTCCTCTCTCACTTTCTTCAAATGGTTTAGGTTTTGTGTTTTCTTTTGTTTCTTTGTTTTGTTATGGATTTAAGTTGGGGAATATGTGACTCTCCTATAACCCATAAGGGCTAGAAGAAGTATCCCCTACTTGGGTTTATGTTGTAAATTTAACATTTCTATTGCTTTCTTTATTTAATTCTTTTATTGCTTTTATTACTTCTTTTACTACTTTACTTTAATTCATGCATTATGTAATTGTTCATGCATTATAAACTGTTCATGAAATCCATTTTAAGCGATTTTGTATTAAACTTGCCAAAGTAATTAAAATGAACCGAAAACCTAGTCTCCGAATCCTCTTTAGTTTCAAGGCTAATGATATTTTTTCTTTGGGACATCAATTGGAGTAATTAATGGGTTTTTCCTTACTTTTTCCAATTAATATATTAATTAAGGTGGAGACTCCCAAAACAATTTTCAAAATCAATCAATTTAAACCCGAGGATTCCATCGTGAATACAAACCCGAATGAGCATTTCGATCCCCTCTACCGGATCGGACCGGTGCTCGGACGAGGCCTCACAGTTGGTGACTCCACTGGGGACCACCTTTTTTTTAATAAAGAAAATAAGAGGACTAATAATTGGTTTAAAATAAAAGTTTGGCACTTTTAATGCAAAAATGGCTTTCATGCATCACTTGCATAGGCTCCTTGTCTTTCAATCTAGATTTCTTAGGAAAACAATGGATAGAAAGTAATATCGAGTGGGCAACCTTCCTTAGGTCTGCTTGCCTATAGTGAAATCATCTACCCTGCGACGTATACGAGTATGCATGTACTGTTGGACCCACGCGAGGCTCTTTGACTCATATGTGGTTAGGTATATTGCTGCTCTAGTGTGATTGGTACCCTATGCATGCCGCCCTTACCTTTTCATGTAATGAACCTAGAACCTGACATTAGGCAATATGTACCATAATCAAATCCTTGCACGAATTGTATATCCATGAAATATCTTTTCCTATGCATATCATGCATCCATACTGTACAATATGCATTCATTTCAAGTGGAGCCTTGAATCGAAGAAGGGTCGAACACTCTCACCTCTATCCAATTACCTTCACCCCTTAAGCCTTTAACTTAAGCATCACCCATAAGCCCAACATCCTTGGCCTATTACCTTCAAAATGGACCCAAATCCTCAAAGCCCAATACCTTTGACTCAAAAAGCTATCTTAAGCCCAAAACCATGGCAAATTTTCAAGGCCCAATACCTTTGGCCCAAATATACCCCAAATCTCCCAAGCCCAAAACCTTGGCAAATCCCCAAATCCCAACAACTTTGGCCCACCATCACCTTAAGCCCAAGACATTTGGCAGCTCATTTATCTTAAAGATCAAAATATTTGGCCTACCATCACCTTAAGCCCAAAATCTTTGGCACCTCATCTCTTTTAAAACCAAAATATTTGGCCTACCACCATCTCTTAAGCCCAAAACCTTTGGCACCTTATCCCTCTTAAGACCAAGGTGTTTGACACCTTAAACTCTCAAAGCCTAATACATTTGGCCCATTGATAACTCTATTTTCTTAAAGTTATTTTACCTATTTAAACTCAAATTTTGGTTCATTTCTTGAGAATTTAATAATATTATTACTTATTTTGAAGAATAAATAATTCTAACAATTTATAAATAAATTATAAAATATTT
>CATKHJ010620828.1:0-31030 GCA_949750685.1 Vernicia montana
ACATATTATCCATTACTCTATAATCAATAAGAGTAATTTAATCATCTTATTTTTTAAACTTAACGTAATTAATTATTTCTTAATCTTTGTAAAACAACAAAAAATGACACATAAAAAGAAATGGAGGGAATAATATTTTTATAGTACATGTAATGCTCAATTTTATGATTGGATTTTTTTCACTAATTAGATGCTTTTGTTTTTATGTTAGTTTAAAATATTTTTTTATAATTATTTTATTAGAAATAAATATTTATAAAGTTGAGTATTTTGATAAATTATAAACGAATCAAACTCGAGTTTAGCTGAATTATAATTTATTAACGAGTTGAGCTTGAGTCAAGCTCAAACTCAATTCAAGTTTAAACGAGTCAAGCTTGAACATAATTTCAAACTCGATCAAAAACTCGAACTCGAAAAAAAAATATTGAGCCGAGTTTGAACATGCTAAAATTCGGATCGATTGCAGCCCCATATATATCTAGTATCCAACTAAAAGAAATCATCTTTAAAATAAAAAATCTAAATGTAAATTTGTTTCTAAACATAACTAAATTAAAACGATACATATCATCATTAACTCAACTCTAAAATCATGACATTATCAGATAATTTCTCAATACACACAAATCCAATCTCTCACTACATATAACTAGTGCAGAAGAAGGCACAAGAAAAGACTAAACTCATATAGTATATACAATATAAAGCTTGAGAAACAATAGCCAACAATATAACATTAAAGAACTCTACCACCGATTTCAAATAACAAAAACTCTCATAATGAAGATGAAGATGGCAACATTAATTCTATGCATAAAGCAAGATAAAAAACTTTCAATAATGAGAGACCAAACAAATAAAACATAAAAAAATCCTCTTCAAATTTATGAGAATAAGATAAAATCACATTTATTAAGGAAAAAAAAAATAAAAAGAGGACTTATCAGAATACAATTACTCCATAAAAAGTATAAGAGACTCTATGTTTGGGAAAAGGGAGAAAATGAGAGGGGAGAAAAGTAGGGTGGAGAAAATTAGTAATTTGGGTACATAAATTCTTGTCACCTCATTTTGAGGTGAAAATGAGAAGAAAATTATTTTTAATTACTTTTTTTCCCTTTTAAATAATAGTATAAAAATTGAAATTTAATTTAAATTCAAGGACAATACCATAAATTCAATTTTAAAATATTTTTTAATCATTATTTCAAATAATAAAAAAATGAACTTTCACCTTATTTTCTTCTATTTTCAAATAAAATAAGAGATTATGTGTATTCTCTCCCCTCATTTTCTCCCCCTCCTTATATTTTTTTCCAAACAAAGGGTTAGAGTTTGTGAGAAACAGGAAAGCAAGCAAGTTTTAACAAATAGTTTTTGCCAATGTAAACCTCTTCCATTTGGAGGTTGATCTCATTATAGGAAAAAAAAATTATTTTATGTGAAAATAATCTCATGTATGATGCAATTTTATTTCATAAAAATGAGGTCAACATAAATATATACTGTTTAGATAATAATTTTTCAGGTTGAATATGTGCTACTAATCAAAATTAACTAGACTAATATGACTCTATTTTCTAAAACAATTACACTTAAAAGTGGTGGTTGGCCCAATTTGGTGCTGTCAGTCTTATTAACAAAATTTCTAGGTATGGATTGATTTTTTAAATCATTCTACATTGAGAAATCCTTAAAGGATAATAAAGTACATAAAGATCTCTATAAATAAACTAAAAAAAAACAACTCGGCATTCATCAAAAAAAATTTATAAAAAAAATCACTTTTATTTAAGGTTTTTCACCAATAATTAGATTGTACTTGATATTATGTTTGAGAAAAAACATTTTATTAAAAATATTAATTAAAAGTTATTAATTTTAAAATAAGTAAATGATGTTTCTAAACTATTTTTTGAGAAGAAAATTATTTTTATTAATAGCATTTAAAAAAACAATTTCAATCTGATGGCAAATAAAGTCGCTTGCTCCATGTCATGGTAATTAATTTAAGCAGGTTGGTTTCAGGGTTTTGGTGAGTAAAACATATGGTACAGCAAGTGGCACCAGACTGTCTCAAAAAGTTGAGGCAAATGGAGAATGCCAGGGAAAGTTCTAGGACCAGATAATGCTGTGTTATTAATAAATATATGACAACTTCATACTATTTCTAATTTTTTTTTTTTTTACCGTGTCAATTATTTTAATTATTATAATTTGCAGTATCAATAATATTTTAAAAATCAATACATTAATATTCATTTTTTTTAGAATGAATTAATAAATTCATATTTTCACTTCATGTGGGGGTGAAAAATAAAAGAAAATAAAATAATATTTATGAAATGTATATGGAAATCTATTTTTTTTTTATTATTTTGAGGGATAACTCCTTTTTGCTCCAGCAAATAAAAATCATACTAACTAGTAATGTTCACATTTAACATTTCTTGACAGATATTTCAAGTTCTATTATTAAGATATGCCATTAGAAGCATGCATGTGCAATAACATTACTATAATATTACCATTTTGCAAAAATTAAAATGGTCTGTAAAGTAAGATGTGGGAAATCCAAAGATAAAAATATTGTGATATTAATATAGGAATGGATTAATATTGTGATATTAATGGTCTACATGGGGTCCTGCAGCAGGTTTTGTGGATTTGCAAAATAATGGACCTGATTCATTTCAGTATGACTAAATACGGTATTTGAGAATACTGAATCCAATCAAAATATCAAATTGTTTTAGTACTATATTATAAGAAATTTGGGACACATAACGAGAATCATATTGAACTGAATTGAAAATTTTAATTTGGTATGATTCTAGTTTTTAGCTTATATCCGAACTGAAAACTGTAGCTAATTGAACTGTGTTAAACCGATCCGAAAGTACCGGTACCGAATCAAATTTTAACGTTATATATATATATATATATTAGTAAAACTCATTAAAATTTAAACCTTAGGCCTAAAGATGAGCACATTAATTAAAAATACCGTACCAAACTGAAATACCAAATTGTTTTAATACTGTATTGTAGAAGTATCGAGCTATTTTAGTGTTATACTGTAAGAAATTTAACATTTAGGACGAAAATCACATCGAAAATTTTAATTTGGTACGATACTAATTTTTAACTTAGTATCGATTTGAATCAAACCATGAACAACCCTACACTCAAGCCATCACCTTCACGACCTTGGCTTGTGACCTTAATAGCTAGGTTAGAATACCTAATTATTAAAGACTTGTGTATCGATCCAGCCCAAAGTTAAGTACTCCAAAATAATTAATCCAAATTATTTAATGTTAACTAGCTACTATATAAACCACCTCCAAATTCTATTTGAATTCGAAGTGGGATCTCATTCCCACTACCAAGTAGCTTAAGCTAACACCTTGTTTTTGGTGCGGCTTGTTACAACATTTAGGTAGATTGAAGTAAAATTATTTAGAATGATGTGAAATATTATTAAATTTTGGCCAGATATTACAATTTTGACAGAACATAAATAAATTATGGTAAAATATTCAACTCATCATGACACATTTTTTCTTAACTCCAAGGGCTTAGAAACTGTATTTTTATACATGTATATTTTTGTTTAATTATTTTTAATTAGATTGAAAAATAAATTATATATATATATATATATATGAAAAATTAACTTTTTTTTTCACCAGTTAAATATTTTAATAAACAGTTATGAATTGGGAGATAAATGATCATTGGTCCCTCACCCTCAGCAACATCACCGTCTATACCAATAATGGAAAACTACAGAACTTAGTAACAGACAAAAAAAGAACTTAGTACAATCATATCCTTCTTGTATATGATTTTACGTTACCAGAATTATTTGTTCGAAAGTATCATTCCATTTTTTTTCACTTATTAATCTGTTGATAAAATTATTTTCTTACAATAACATTTGGTTGATCTAATTTGGGATTGCTGGTCTTCGATTGAGAGTGTGCTTCAGAGAAAGGTGTTTCTTCCATTTACCATCAATAATATCTCTTTCTAGATATCTAATGATCCATAATATAAAAAGTTAATATTCTTTATGTACTAAAACTATAATTAAAACTTGTTTTTTTTTTTTTTTTTTTTTCTTTTTTAACATTTTATGTATTAATTTTTCCATTTTAAAGGAAAATTTGATGATTTGTCAACCTCCATCACAATTAATGTTGTTGTGTAAGCAAATGTGGCATAGTTTGACAATACTTTTGCAAATTAATAGCAACAAATTTAGATTAAAAAAATATAAGGAAGAATTTTCTTGAAATAATGAATAATAATTACTTATCATTTACTCTATCTAATCCATTTTGATAGAGTTTTTTTTCTTTCCTTTTTTTTTTTTTTTTTTTAATGTTTTTAGATAAATTTAAATTTATAATTGTCAGATCGCTCATTTTTAATCTTGACAGTTAGAAATGAGTCTCATTTAACGATCAAAATTAAAAATGAGCGATATAATAATTATAAATTTAAATTTATTTATAAACTCGATGCACCTTATAAAAAGCCCTCAAAATTTAAATCACTTTCTTTTTTTTTTATTGTTAGTTTAGTAGTAAATCGTAAAAGATGCCCTTATTAAATGATATGAGTATCATCATTCAAAATTAATTTTTCACTCGTAGACTTTTGACTATAAAGTAAATTAATACGGATATTTTCTGAAAAAATAGTAAAAATTAAGGATATTAATTAAAAAAAACTAATTTTCTTAATTTCCGTGTATTTATAAAGTAGTCTATCAAATGAGACGGTTAAAGTAATTTTTATGAGATTAAAATTGATTTTAGATAAAATTTATATTTGAGTTGCAAATAACCGAAAAATAATTAAAAATATTTATATAAAATTATTTAAATTATTTTTGAAAATTTACAAATTCGTCAAACAAAAAAAAATTATCTAAATACTAAAATAACAAATTTAAAAAAATTCAGACACTAATAATATAATTTTTCCTAAAATTTAAAGGCTAGCTGTTAAGAATTTTAATCTCTAACTTTTAATTTTGATTTATCAAACACCGATTCCAGCAGTTCAACATCTAAACGTTGATTTTGAATCGCCAAACCAAACAAGTAGTACGTTTATTAAGTCTAGTTTTGAGGAATCCTCTTAAGTATACCAAATAATTTTATTTTAAACTGAATTCTATTATACCAAAGAATTGGGTTTCATGTTCACACGTTTGGTTTATATTTTCTGGAAAAAGAAAAGGTGAAAATTAAATAAAAGAGTGAGAGAGAGTGTTCCCACATTCTGTAGCCGTTAAAAGGTAGTTATCTTATCTAAACCCTGAACACATAAAAATCAAAATTTGACCCAACAATCTCAGTATACAAAACTAACGTAAACTTTCAATCTCTTCCATGGAGACTCTCATAAAATCAACATTCCCTATCTTCTCCAATCCTATCCCCAAAATCAAACCCATTATCAAACCCTTGCAAGTTTCAATAAAACATCCACCACCAGATTTTGATTTCAGATCAGAAATTTTTCAAGAATCCAGAGCCACAATTGCCAAAACCCACCAAGAATTGCTTGACTTGGCCGATACAGGGGTCTTAGTGGTAATCGAGAAGCCACTTTTTGGTCCAGTACCAGCCTGGAGAACAGAGTTTGTTGAACCGGAAGCAATATGGTTAGTTGGCACCACTCATATTAGCAGTGTATCCTCCGCAGAGGTGGAGCGCGTGGTGCGAGCTGTAAAGCCCGACAATGTGGTAGTTGAGCTCTGTAGAAGCAGGCAAGTTTTGCTTTTATTGATAGATTTTGAAAGTTTTCTGGATTATGATTGGACTAATTCTCAAATCTTATTTTATATTGTTAATTATATATATAATTGATAATGTGGAGCATTTGATGGGTATCCAAAAAGCTTATTGCAGAGTTGATTTACAGAGCTGGGATTATGTACGCTTCTAATGAAGGTGAAATTGGGCAACAATTAAGATCAAATATGTTCTCTTTGAGCGGTTCTGGATTTTTTGGTGCTGTTGGTCGTAGCATAAACTTGGGTAAGCTACCAACAATTAACCAACTAATTATAATTAAAGCACTAATTAATTAATTGCTTGCTTCTTTCTAATTCGAAAGGAAAGCTTTTTATGATTGTTAATGTAAACCATTTACAGGGGGTCAAACAGCTCTAGCTTTACGGCTGCTTTTAGCTCTGTTCTCATCAAAATTATCTTCTGATGCCAATCGCCCCTTTGGGGATGAGGTAATTTTTTTGATAATTAATTAAACTTGGATTAATGATCAATAATAAAATGGTGAAATCTACAGCTCAAATTATGAAATTTTATTCTTAATTTTTGCAGTTTCGTGCTGCTCGAAAAGTTTCCGAGGAAGTTGGTGCTCAAATAGTTTTGGGGGATAGGCCAATTGAAATTACGGTATGCAATGATTTTGATTTGAACTTGATCGAGTGAAAATTTTCATCATAATAGTCAATTTTATGGAAAATGAGATATTGAGTTATGTTTAATGTATTTTCATCATAGTTATGTGCTAATGGCCTAGTTGCACATCCCTTTTCTCATGATAAGGGTCTGCATATTTTTTATTGTCCAGTCACAGAGGTAGCACATAGAGCTATAACCGAGCATAGTCGAGTTTTATTGTTCAGACTCGGTTCGGTATTTTTTTTCTCGATCTCGAGTTTGGATTAAGTTTGAAAATCATATTCAAACTCGATTCATTATAGTTCGAACACTCAAACTCATTATAATTGAATTAAACTCGAGTTCGACTCATTTTAAATAATTTATCAAAATACTTAATTTTTTAAATATTTATTTTTAATAAAATAACTATAACAAAAATACTTAAAACTAATATAAAAGTAAAAACATCCAATTAGTGAAAAAAAAAATCTAATCATAAAATTGAGAATTACATGTATTACAAAAATATTAATTAATAAAACAAAATATTTTTAAAAAATTAAAATATTAGATTATATAATAAGAAAATATTAGATTATATTAATCAGGAGTATATATATTTTACTCAAATTGAATTATCAAAAAATTTATAAGAGTATTAAAATATATTTTTTAGAGTGCTAAAATTGTTAAGTTAATAATAATAATAATAATAATAATCAAGCTGTTTGCGAACTCAGTTCGTTTATTCATTAAGTTTTAAAGTAAGTCTCAAGTTTGACTTGTTTGTAAAACGAACTGAACGCGAATGAGTTTTTTTCGAATCGAAAATCGAACTATTTGGAAATGACTTGACTCATTTACACTTGGTAGCACGACTCTATTATGATGATTTTAGAGGTGTCAGTAGATTGAGATGGCGTACTGACTAGTTGCTCTGTTTTCTTTTCCCTTACGTAACCAAAAAAAAAAAAAAAAACTAGTATTGTTTCTATTTAATCTGTTCTCGCAGCTTGATCGGGCTTGGAATGCTCTGAAATGGAATGAGAAGCTTAATTTAGTGACATCAGTTGTTCGTGGAATTACTTCATCATCAGATATATCAACAAACAATTTTGAGGTTTTTAATTCCCTTTACAAACAATTGTATTATATATTATAATTATATGGAGGGTCGTTTGTTAGCCCGAAATAGAATATAATGTTAAAATACATTTGATTATATTCATAACTATCTGTATCTTCTGTATAACAAAATCCCATTACTTGTGCTGCAGGAATCAAACAGAGATGGAGGCACCTCTCAGCTCTATGAGCAACTGAGTTTTTCATATCCATCACTACTGCAGCCTCTTATACATGAAAGAGACACAGTAAGTACATATTATATTATATTTTAGATCCAAAGAACATAAATAAATAAATTAAAAAAAAAAAAAACAAGAACAAGAGCTTGAGAATATATTGATAAGCAGCTAATTAATTAAAATTGATTTGTTTAGTACCTGGCATGGTCTCTGAAACGGAGCAAAGCAGTGAACAAGAGCAAGAGAGTGGTGGGGGTTATTGGTAAGGGGCATATGAATGGTGTAATTTATGCACTAATATCAGATCAGGGCAATTTGAGGTTTCGAGATCTTGTGGGAAAGAGGCCATCCTCTACTGATGGCTCTAATGGTTTTATTTATAGTCTTTTTAAGAGCTTGGTCAGAGACACTCTCATTGCTGTTCTGTTGTGGCAATTGTATCAACAGATAGAAGGAGCTTTATAATACATACACTCTACGTACGAACAGAGCTTTATGTATACATATGTTTTGAAATCCGGTTTCGGTATTTCAATCGGTGAAGACAAATGATTACGGCTAAAATGTTCAATTGGAATTGAATCAAAATTTTAAATAATAGCATATATTTATTATTTATATGTTAAAAATAAATTTAATATACATATAATTAAAATTAACGAATGTTATCAGAGCAATTAACGAACATTACTTATCTTTTGATACAAAAACGACACTGTTTTGTATTTTTTGATACAAAACGACACCATTTTATATCTTTTTCATATTAATTCATTTCTCCATTGCTTTTTAATCTTGTTGGATTAAGAAAATTTTTTTAATCAATAGTACATGTCTTTTTTTTTTTTTTGCCCAAAGAAAAGAGGAGCTATCATTAAAAGAAGCTTAAAACTCAAACAAGTACAAATAGCAATGATACACAATAGCAAAGCCAGCTAGAACACAATTAAATGGACCTTAGATCCAAATACATCACTCACTTAGAGTTTTTGACTCTGAGCTTTAAGCCCATAGAAACAACAGTCCAGAGGCCTATAAACAAAGTAATTTTACAAACAGATCCTTGATCTACCAACACTCTTTCAGAATCCTCCACATTGGTCACCCATACCATTATTATTATTTAATGGCTGAGAGTGTGATAGGGGCTTTGATGAAGATAATGATCTGTCAGTTGGACTTTCTCTTGAGATCTTGTACTTGTAAGCGATTAAGTTGAGCCACCACCACTGACTGGATCTATCGGAGGTCCAGAGCTTGCCTATAACATCTTTCCTTCGTCGAATCTTCTATCGCCTGAACGGCTGATTCCTCCTATCTGTAGCTTTGGCGCTTAGCAAGAAATAAAGATTCAAAGACCAAACAACTCCATTAGCTAGCTCTCCCCATCCCACCATGCTCCATCCAAGAACCAAACCCTAAAATGATGGAGATAGTTGGACGGCTGGACTAGGCCAGAGCTAATCTTGGCAGATCTACTGCCAACAAAACAGATTCACATTAGAACAACACAAAATCATAGCCTAATACAAATGGGAGATAAAAAGAGTAGAATACCAGCTTGAGATTTAAATTTATTGAAGAAAATTGAAAAGAAATTAAATATAAATATGGGTACTCCTTTTTGTGGCTAAAGCTACCGAAAGTTTTTCCAAACTTGAACCCTAAGCTAAGAGAAGAGGAAGAGATTTAGTTGAGAGAAAGAAATGAGTAGTGAAGAGATTTTTTCAAAGTGGGTTCTTTGATCGATATCAAGATTATATATCAAGAGTATACATCTAGTGACCTATATTCCAATTTCATTAATCATTTGTTTACCTAATATTTAAAAGCAATTCTTAACTTTTTAAGTTTTTTATTTAATTGTATTGAAATCATTTTAAAAATGATGACATTGGAAATTTGAATTCTTATTGGAGCAAAACAAAAATAAAAACTGCTGAGACAAAACTAAATCCAAAAAAAAAAATCCTTCCAAGCTATAATAGGAAGTATGATTAAATTTTAGTGGCCCTGTATTTTTCTGGCATAGTAACTGAATCATGAAAATCTACCTTTATGAACATCTTTTGGTAATACAATAAAAGTAAGACAACAATGTAAATATCAAGTGAAGTCAATCTTATATATATATATTTTGTTTGTTACCTTGTTAAATCAAATATTTATCTCTAGAAATAAAATCTAACTATACATAAAAAAATAAAAAAAATAAAAAAAAATATTTGATGGATTGGCTCATCAAAACTTTATATTTAAAAATATTTTTAATGATCAATTACTAAAGAATATAAGGTTTGTGGTAAATTTGTGCATTAGGTTATTTTTTAGTTTATTGAAAAATTGAAACTTTAATATGAATATATTATTATTATTTAAAAAAAAAAATCTAATTGGGCCAACCCAACAATTCTAAATACATTGAAATTGGTCTTCGTCTAAAAAGGGTCAAAGAAGAGCTTCAGATTCTGGGCTGTACACGTTTTGCTTTTCATTAATGCTTGGATACGCAAGACTTTAATTAGCCGAAGCATTTTACTTTTTTATTTGTTTATTTTTGGGCTAAAACTTAAAGCAGAGCATAGAGGCCTAGATTCTCAGTTGACTAAAAGCAAAGGCCAATTTCATATTAAGACAATTTCATTTAAATTCATTAACAAATTTGGGCAATTAGATCATATAAAGCAAGTTTAAGGCAGTGTCTATTTTGTCTTGTACTATAATTCAATTTGTGGCAATCCAAAGTCAGTGGTTTTCTGCAAACTATGGGCAGAACCCCAGTTTCTACTTGTGGTTTTGTGGTTTATAATTTATATTATTGGGATGTTTGAAATTGCTGTTTAAGGATTAAAAAAATGCTTTTTAAATTTATTTATTTAATTAATTAATTTTTATAAATTATTTTTCTAAATTTATTTCTTAAAAAACATTAATTTATTTGTTTTTTTTTTTGAAAAAACAGTTTTTGAAAAAATATAAATTTTTTTTTTTATTGAAAAACGCTTTTTTTAAACGCAATTCCAAACGGATCCTATATACTTAAAATAATTATATAACAGATTAATAATACCTGGACATGTTTATTTCTTCATTCACAATAACTTCATACTAACTTCCATTTATAACTCCATCAGTCCATAAAATTATAATCTATATTTTTAAGGGACTTTTCCTATAGTACACATGATTTATAAATAAATTTAAATTTATAATCGTTAGATCGCTTATTTTTAATTTTAACCGTTAAATAAAATTTATTTTTAACTTTTAAAATTAAAAATAAGTGATCTAACAATTATAAATATAAACTTATTTGTAAATCATATGCACTAGAAAAAGAATTTTTTTTAGAATGGTCAAAATAATAATAATTTTTTAAAATTAAATTTATTATTAAATTTTTAAATATATCTTTTATTATGTTTATAATCAGTTATGTTATTTTAAAATAATTAATACTATTAATAATCATAATAAGAATTTAAAAAAAAAGGAAAAAAAAATATAAATTTTTAATTTTTATATCAAAATAAAAGTGGATTATTATTTATAATTTGCGAGAATGTTATTTAGTGAACAGAAAGATAAGAATGTAGTGCAACAACTATTATTTATTACAATTCTCCTTCTGATTTCCATAATAAATGATAATTTGCAAATGTAATGTATTTCTTTAAGGGCATATACTACACTTTGGCGAAGAAAAAAAAAAGCCCCATCACATTAACCCTACAAATGGCTGCCAATTCATTTGTACACTTGTCCTCTTTTCACCCTGGTTGCATGGAATTTTATTAGACTGTTGGTGATTCATTGTTTGAGATTTAAAAAATTTTCGCTCCAAAATTTGGTGAATTTGAGCACTTGTAAGATGATTGGCTAAATATTTTTTTACTTTTTATTTGATTTTTGCTAATTTTTTTTTTAGTCTCAAATATCATGAAAGTGTTTAATGGTGAATATTTTTCACCTTTTTTACTATTTGAAATTTTAGAGGGATAACGAATAATATTCCAATTATTTATATAATAAATAGATTAGATAATAAAAGATTCAAGACACGTGTGAATTAATATATGGAACTGTTAAACCGTTTTATCGTTAAATATTTTATTACTATAATTAAATTTAGGTTAATTGAGGCCTGTCATCTAATTATAAGTTTGTTATAACTTAACCTAATAAATGAAGCAAATGACTATTTCATTTTATTATATTTTTTTCTCAATAAATATTATATTTTTTCTCATATTTTGAATGATCAACACGTCATTTATTTTTTATTTATTCATGAGTAAACATATTTATCGATCGAGTTTGAATTTGAAAAATGTTAAATTTTGTAAAGATCTAACTTTAAAAACTTGTAATTTTCTTCATTAATTGAGACTTGCAACCCGACCTATAAGCATGTCTATTGTGTATTACTTTTAAATTAGTGGAAAATAAAAAGGAAAATAAAAAGGATTTTTCCTAAATTTTTTATGCATCCAAACATATTAAACAGTGAAATTTGGTGTTGTTGGGTTTTATTTTCTTAAGAGAATTTTTTTTTCATTTTATATAAAATTAAATATTTTTTGATTTTAAACAAAAAAAAAAAAAAAACTTTTATTTTCAATAAAATTATAAATATATTTTTTAGATTTTAATTGGGTCCCATTTTTTCTTATTTGGACACCATGTCATAACAAAAAATATATATATTTTTTTAATTGGTCAAAGGAGCTTCATCAGCTCAAAATTAAAGGTGTTAGAGTAGCAGATCCTAAATTGCTAACGGAATAAATTACAAACCTTGTTTTGTCAAAAATTTTAATACAACTTTTAAAGTGAAAATAACTATAATCACAAGATATTTTTTTTATATTTTCCCAAAGAAGAAAAACGTACTAGTATTTTGATACTAAACATATGAAATAGTTGTCCATATTAATATTAAAAACATACTAACTTAATAAGATGTCAAAATATAAATTCTAACTCAAATAATATATAATGATGTTTAACATTAACTCGGATCTTCCATGGCCTTATACTCTTTCTCTAATAATAATAATAATAATAATAATTTTAAAAATCTAAAACAATGCATGAAAATTCTCAAATTGTTATCAAGGTTGTTACCTTAAACTTTGCAAGTTGCTAGTTATGGCGGAAAAAAAAAATAAAAAAATAAGGGCCATTGAAAAGCTTCGATCCTTGTAGCTCTAGTTATAACTAGATTTAGAGTTAGATACAATTATATATAGTGAATGTAGGAATTATAGTATTAGGAGTATATTATTAGAAATTCTATTAAAATAAGATTTTTTTTTTCTAATAATAATAATAACAAGATTTATTTGTCTAATAATAATAATAATATCTATAATTGGGATAATTTAAGAATTAATTATAATAATTAAAGATGTTTTTGTCTATCAATATGTTTTCCCTCTTAATTTATTGAATATTTATTAAAATTTATTTTAATTGACAACAATTATGTAATTTGAAATTTAATGTTTGAACAAATTATTATTTTAGTGTTAAATTTACGATATTGTTAGCCTAATAATTTGAATTTAAGCTACATATTTTTAATAAAGTATTCAAATATTTTTATTTATTAAAAAGTATATTTTTTTTATCAATACAGTATAAATACCATTAAGCTTGGAATACTAGCATAATTATGTGTGTACATGTTTTATGTTATCTAATAATGTGTTTAAATGTTACATGTAAAATGTTTAATAAATTTGAGTTCAGTTGCTTTGGGGATCTTCTTTTCTTGGTTTCGTTCTCCAATGTTCACGCAAAAAAAAAAAAAAAAAAAAATGTTAAACTATGAAAAAACTCTTAAATTCAACAACATTGAACAAGCATGCAACATAATTCATATATGGAGTATTAAAAAGAGAGAGAGAGGATGCAATATGGATGATTACATAATAAAAATTAAATACTATTTAGATATGTTTAAAAGATTGGCAGCTCACAGCCAATTTATCTCATTGCAGGAACATATATAAAAAACACATCCAAATATGGTTAAGTAAAAACAAAACATACTTCACTGGTATTGATTCTGAGAATTTTTTTAATCAACCATAAACATACATGAATTGAATTATTCCTTATGCGACAGCTTTACATAAAATATTCCTAACAAGGAAAATGAAAATAATCTAGCAAGTAAAATTTAAATAAAAGATTGTGAAATCTTCCATAGAAAGAACTCTTTGTAAGAACATCTTAATTTTGATAAAATGCATTAAATGTTGATTTTACATTAGATTTTTCATATTGATAATTAGTTTAAAATTCAGTGGGCGAGAACATAAAATAATATTATCTTCACATTTTCCTATATATTATTTCAGAAATATAAGCAATATATAAAAAAAAAAAAAAAAAAAAAAAAAAGTGTGGAAATGATGGAGTTTCTATAAAATTACACATTGTCTCACTTTATAAAAGCAGCCTTGTGACAAGTGTAAGACATTTCAGGCCCTTTCTTTGCAGCACCTTCAACTTCAACTATAAAAATGTTCTCTCTCAAGTCTCCAAATCTTGAAATTGTTAGCAATGGTAGACTTGTTTCAGATCAATCTCTATACAAAAAACCATCTCGTTTGAAAATCCAAATTTTGATTGTAGATGATGATTCTACATCTCTTACTATTGTCTCTTCGATGCTTAAAACATGCAGTCTCCAAGGTATATCAATTGGAGTTCTCATACCTTATTTTCTAGCTA
The DNA here is from genome assembly GCA_949750685.1 of Vernicia montana. Classification (NCBI taxonomy): domain Eukaryota; kingdom Viridiplantae; phylum Streptophyta; class Magnoliopsida; order Malpighiales; family Euphorbiaceae; genus Vernicia; species Vernicia montana. Next base: position 14,486 of record CATKHJ010620828.1, read on the forward strand.
ATTCATAGTTCATATGTTTTCTTTTAATTATAATTTTATAATCATTTGATAACGCTTTGTGTCCCTCTTTTCTTGACTAATTCTTTGTGTTTTATGCTTTTTCATCCATATAAAAAAGCATAATCAAGGTTTTTGAAACATATATTTTTTTTTATTTTACTGTATATATCATAAAGGTAATTTTTAGATTGATATCTTAAAGGTGAAATATCTAGCTGATATATTCACTTTTAGTATCCAAAATTTTCTCTTCAAAATTCCACCTTTTTTCACCTTTTGTATTGACTTTTGAATCTTTTATCCTTTTCCTTTAGAATCTCTCTTTTTCTTTAAAAAATTTGTTACTAATGTCCAATGAATCACACAATCAAGATTTTCAAACATAATTTTCGATAGATTTTATGTACCATAAAGATAATTTTGCAATTTTTTTTTTTTTTTAGTATATCAGGAGCATAATTGATTCCATATATATATATAGAGAGAGAGAGAGCTCACCCTCAAATAGCCTCATTTTTATCGATAAGAATAGACATATTTATGAATTGATATGTATTGAATTTTAAAAATATAATATTATCACCCAAAATTTCCCTCTTGTTTGATATTAATAAAAGCAAAAATTTCAAAATTCCTCTCTTTCAACATCTTATTTTAAATTGTAATGACTTTAATCTTTAATCCTTTTTCATTTGTTGAATCTCGATCTTTATATTTTTGGCATTAAAAATTGAATAAATCATCCCAATGATTTTACTAGGCTTCTTAATTACGCATATAGTTTTACTTAATCCAAGAAATATTTTCAATTTTAATCATTTTTACCATAAGAAATGAGAATTTAAATCATGCTACAGTTTGTAATTATAATTGAATGCACTACAAATTATGTTTTTCCCCCTTTTATATACAACTAATAGATCATTCAATAACAAAACAAAAAGATCAAAATTTAAACTTGTGAAAAAAAATAAAGAGCGGAATTTAAAAGTCTGATTCTTTATTTGTTAGTTTTATGGTTATTGGATCTAAGTGTTTTAGCATTCTTAATTATTTGATAAGGCTTTAAAAGGATTGTTCTTTAATCGTAATTTTTCTCATGCTTGCCTTTTTTTTTTTTTTTTTTTTATTATTATTATTTTATATTTTGGGAACTTTGAAATGGTAAGACGATCTATGTGGTTTTTGTCTAAATCCTAGGCATTTATAACATTCTCTTTTTTATTTTCTGATGAGAAATGAAATTAACCATAATTGTTCAGCTTTAATTAGGATTTTTACACTTATCTTACAACTTAGATATGAATCTGTAATCTTACAGGTTAAGAAGAAATTATAATTTTATTTAATTAAGTTTAACTCAAATGTAAGTTTTTTTTTTTTTTTATTATTCTATTAAGATAATTTATATAATGCTAATTTTATGTTGGATTTGTAAATCCCCTTGTTCCTTCCCTAATTAAAAGAAAACAAAAATCATATTTTTGTAAAATTATATGTGGTGTTATATTTAGAATATTAAAGGGAATATGATGTGCTTACAATGAAATGCATTTTAACGGGTAAATAGTCATTTTGGTACTAAAATTTTGCACTATATTTTAAATTCGTATTAAATCTTTAATTTTTTTCTTTTTTTAATCAAAATTTTGCATTTTGTTTTAAATTAGTACCAAATCTTTAATTTTTTTTCTTTTTGACACCAAAATTTCAATTTTTCTTTCCAAAAATAATACCCATTGGAAATTCAATTACTGATGTGAACACCAGAATATCATTCTGATGTGATTAGGCGGTAACATGAATATTTAGTGTCAAACTGATGTAACACTCTAGCATTCATTTAAATAAAATTTGACCAGATTCTCAATAGGTACCATTACCTGAAAGAAAAATTGAAGTTTTAATACCAAAAATAAAAAAATTAAAGGTTTAGCACTAATTTAAAATATAGTATAAAATTTTGATACCAAAAAAACTATTTATCCGCATTTCAACATTTTTGTTTATGAATTATTATTTCTTATCCCTAATGGCTAACTAAATGTTACTTTGTGAATTGATAGATCATATGATAGAACTTTCAGTTGTGACTATTAAAAATCCAGTAAACGCTTTAGAAACACTTCGAGTCAAACATGGAGAATTTGACTTGGTTGTCACTGATCTTCATATGCCTGGAATGAATGGTTTGCAACTACAAAAGCAAGTAAATGAAGAATTCAAAATCCCTGTTATTTGTAAGTTAATTAATTCACCATTAATTATTATTTATAAATGTTATACTTACTATATATAAATATAGCATATATTTTAATTTCTACATATTATTTTTTGTTGTTAATGTAGTAATGTCAGCTGATGATAAAAAAAGTGTAATTAAAAAGAGTTTAGAGAGTGGAGCAGCATTTTACATGGTGAAACCAGTGAATCAACAAGATCTGAACAACGTTCTTGAGCACGCGGTGGCGTCTAAGAAAGGAAAATCAATTGTCATTGACGATCAAGAAATGGGAAGCAATGAAGAAGTGGAAACCTTATTATCAAATGAGAAAATTACTTGTGAGGATGCGAATTCTTCTTCTTCGTCAGTGAACGAAGACAATTCTCAGAAAAGAAAAAATGGTAAAAAAAGAGAGAGAGATGAAGAGCAAGCTGATGAAGAAGATGCTCCTTCTGCAGCCAAAAAGGCTAAGGTGGTTTGGACTAATTCACTTCATAATCGCTTCTTGCAGGCTATAAACCATATAGGGCTAGACAGTAAGTAATCTTCAATTGTTAATCTTCAGTTACAAATTATTGTTATTTGTGGTGAATTTTCTTAATTTATATATGTTTGATCGAATTCTTGCAGAGGCCGTTCCCAAGAGAATTCTTGAATTCATGTGCGTGCCAGGGCTAACTAGAGAAAATGTCGCCAGTCATTTACAGGTTTAAATTTATAAATTAATAGTTATTAATTATATATATGTGTATGCAAAGTTTCCTACTAATTCTTATTTGTCTACTACATGCTTGTGTTCTTTCTGATTTGTTAGGGTTTACAAAGTTTATAGAAGTTCAAACAACTTAATTATTATGCATGTAACCAACTTTACTTTTGTAACAATTGTAATATTAATTTCCTCTGTAGAGATAGGATAGTCATTGATTTTTTCTTTCTTTTCTTTTTACTTTTTTACGCTTAAACCTTTTTTTTTTTCCTTAAAAAATACTCTTTGAAATTTAGATTTTATTATAAACAAAAATAGTCAATATATATACATATACATAAATTGAGAAGCGAGTAAATTAATAGATAATCTCTACAAAAAATATTGAGTTAATTACACCATACATATATTCATTTAAAATGTAACTTTTATTATATGAATTATTCTCAAAAGAGGTGATATACTACACTCGTAATCATACTCTAATTTTAGTTCATCTCTTGAATAAGCAATAAACTCATATTTGATAATTCTCTTATTTCCTCAAGCCTCGATGCTAAAAAAGAAAGAGTAGACAATAATGATTGATATACTACAAGTATCCACCATCAATTTTTCTTCGTTATAAAAATGAAAGATAGTTGTAATAACTGATTAATATTTGTTTTTTAAAATTTTATAAAAATATTGAAAGATAGTACTCCTACCTCGCGTACCATGAACCTAGACTATATATAATAAAGTAGCTATCTCATTTTTTAATTTCTTGGCTTAAAAAAGTAATTATATGTAGAACCTGATGAGTGAAAATACATGTTTATGTGAATTTGGCAGAAATACCGGATGTTCCTGAAAAAGGTGGCAGAGAGAGGTCTTTGGTCATCACAACTATCAGAAAGGGCATATAGGTCATCGTTTGCATCAGGCTATTCCTGCGGCTCCTCCTCCATGTTTGGGAAATATGCCCATCAAGATTACTCTCACTTACCTGGACTTCAACAATTCTTGAAACCAACATTCCATCCTGGCTGTGGAGGACCCAACAACTTCTTTGGTCCTAATAATAATAATTCTAACTCCAGCTTTCACTTTCCTAATCATCAAGAAGCTTCAAGCAGCAACTTTGCGTCTCATCCATGCCGCTATGGTCAATCCTCTTTATTATTTGCCAATAATAATTCTACTAGTACTAATAATTTCCAGCGATCAATGTTTGGCAATCCATCATATCCTTTTTATCTGCCAAATCGCTCCTTCAACACAACTTTTGGTCTTACCAATAATGCTACAAATCCCCTCACTACTTCTACAACAACATCTCCGATCAATCCAAATCTTTACAACAATGAAAAACCTTTCAAATTTGGGTCTGGCTCTTCCAATTATGCTTCAAGTTCCTATCCTTCTCTGAATCCCAACAGTAATTATGCTGGAATCCGATTGACTAGCGATGGAGAGCTCATTGGATCAGGACAAGTGCGATTCAGTACTAGAAACTACCCGTCATCATCTACTAGTTTCAATAGCACCAACAATGCATCCACTTCAACTGGCAATGGGATATTTTGTTATTTGGGTTCTCAAGGAGCGTCTTCTTCTTCTGCTGCTGGGTTTGGGAATGCAAACCAATTTTCACCAATATTCACTACTATTGCTAATAATCAAGAAAATACTTCAATGCTGCCACCACCACTAGTGTCGTCTCAGCAACCACAAACTCATGATACTGGTATTGGTCTTGGAAATGTTGGAGGAGGAGACAATGAATTTGCTTTGAATCTAATGAATGATAATAATTCTCCTATCTCGAATAACATTTCTAACAATCAGCAACAACTTGGTGATGGCGAAGCTGATCTTGGTGAACTTCTCTTCGGTTCACCTAACTATACAACTTCTCCTCGCCAGGTTTATATATATATCTTGCCCAATATTATTCATTAATCAATTTTATTAATTATATATGTTGTTTAATTTTGACTCTTGGTGTATATTATGTATAGCAACGAATCCTGGAAGGGGTCCAACTGGATGTTAACTTCCCTAGCAACCCATATAATGGTGTGAATGAACTCCTGAATGCGGAATTTTCTAGCTCATGTACGCTTGCAGACAGAGCTCCTTGGACTCAACCATCCTCTTCCCAGGCATGTCATGTCTATTGCTTATATATATATATGTCTATAATTTCTACTTACTAGTCTTGTTAATTAGTTCCTATAATTTGCACTTTCTGCAGCTTCATGCCAGGGAAAATATGGTGAGCCCCCACTTTGGTGGCAATGTTAATTCATTGGATAACTATGTTCCAAGCTTTGAGCAGGTAAGTTTAATTACTTAACAAAAATAATAATATATTTGATTATTTGATTTTTCTCACTGCTATAAATATTGGATATTAATACAAAATAATGATTAACTGGAAGTGTATATATGCATGGTACTAGGAAATCCATCGGCTTCACAACCTTCTCATTCACCATTTCTTCTTGTATTTATGTGTAGCCACAAGTCAATAACAATGGGGAGCCTCTGGTGTCTGAGCTCAATGGCATGCACATTGATGACAAAGCTGCATCATCGGATAATCAGGCAAGTAGATATATCTAATTTCATTTTTTTATAATGGAATATAACTAATTAAGTGGCTTCAGTAGTTTTTTAATCTAAATTTGTAAATATTTTGGTACTAATTAAGGTTTGGTTTTGATTTGATGCAGGAATGGGGCGAGGATTTCTTGGACTTCCTGCTTCGAAATGACCCCTACTGAGTGAATGGCATGCAGCAGCAGCCTTGCAAGGGTTTTTTTTTTTTTTTTTTTGGGTACTATACAGCCTTGCAAGGGTTGATCTATATGACCAGACTTAATTAATTATAGTAATAATAATACGGTCATAAAGTATTAGTAGTTAGATTGGATTTAGATTTTATAGTTTAACTGAATTACAATAATCAGCAAATACTTTGGATTGGTTTCAATCTCCTTTTGCTAATTTGTGTATAAGACTAAAGTACTTTTTATGGTTTTACAGTTTATAATTAAGTACTTATGCAGGCATCTGGGAAATGGATGCAAGTTAATTTTACCTAAGCCATCTATTTATTCTCTCTCTCATGGTATCATTTGTTTATAATTAAGTACTTAGCATCTGGGTAATGGATGCAAGTTAATTTCATGTATTTAGTAAAATTGAAAATTAAGTACTAAATTTTAAGTGTTGAATTTTAAACGCTGAATATAATAAATATTGAAATTTTTAAGTATTGAATATAATCAATCTATTTGATAACTATTATTACTGAATATTATTAAATTTTTTTATTAGATATAATTAACTTTGTAATATTGATATTTAAGTTTTCATTATTAAACACAATTTTAAAATTAAAATTAAAATAAAAATTATAAATAAAAAAATTAGAAGCAACAATTATATTAAGATAATATTTCTCATAAATTTTTAAAAAATAAAAACTTTAAATGAATATTTAATAATATGCTAAAGGTATAAAAGTCACTTTAATAAAAAAAATTAAAAACTCAATAATTTAGCGTATTCAATAAAAATTTTAAATCAAATATTTTAACATATCATTTTAAGTGATTTTTTACTTAATTTAAAATTATAAGTTGAAACCATTTTATGTTATCAAATTATCTTAAAACTAATAAATATTAAAAATATTAAATTAAATAATAAATTAGGTTATCAAACACCTCCTAAGCCATCTATTTATTCTCTCTCATAGTATCATTTAATTGATGAATTGATGCGGTAGAAATTAATCAATATGCATGTTATTCTCTTTAATATTTTCAATCATATAGTAATTAACTTTCTTATTTCAACTTTCAACTGTTATTTTTTTTAGTATTGGAAAGGAGAATCAATCATGTGTTTATTGTCAAGGGGAATATGCACTTACCACTAAGCAAAAAAATTTTGCCTACACTAAGTGTATAAATTTATTTCATACACCAAACCAATAAGTGATGAGATATTTTAATAAATATGACTTTTTTATTTTTTTTTTATCCAATGAAAAGATATCGATACTCTTTTTTACTCTATGTATTTTTATTTTGTTAGATTCATATATACATCTAGTGTATGCAAGAATTTTTTTACCGCTAAACTATGCTTGGATGTATACTTTCAATTGTTATTGTTAATAAGTAGTATAGTCTGAAAATTTTAAGATAATATTATTAGCTCCCTTTTTTTTTTTTTTTTTTTTTCTAAATACCCTCAAATAAAGTTTTTGAATAATTTTTTGTTTATCAAATATCTTTATTTATTTATTTTTGAAATAAATTTAAATTTCATTAATCGTCAGTGGTTGAATACAAATTTTAATAGAAAATGATCTGATATAGAATTAGGGCTACAAATGAGCCAAACTGTTCGCGAGCGGCTCAGTTTTCGGCTCGATAAAAGCTTATTCGCGTTCGGCTCGTTTTATAAATGAGCCAAGTTTGAGCCTTATTTTAAAGCTTGATTAATAAATTAGTCGAGTTTGAGCAAAATAAAATTCGACTCGATTAGACTCGTGAACAGTTCGATAATAAGCTCGTGAACAACTTGATTATTATTATTATTATTATTAACTTAATAATTTTAACACTCCAAAAAATATATTTTAATACTCTTATAAATTTTTTGGTAATTCAATTTGACTAAAATATATATACTCCTGATTAACATAATTTAATATTTCATTATTATGTAATCTAATATTCTAATCTTTAAAAATATTTTTTTTATTAATTACTCCATCCATTCCTTTTTATCTGATGTTTTTTGAAGGATTTTTTTTTTCAAAATATTTATCACTTTAGGAAACTAATAAGACTTTAATTTTTTTTTCTTTCAATTATATTCTTATCATCTACTCTATAATTAATACAATATTATCCATTACTCTATAGTCAATAAGGGTAATTTAGTCATTTTATTTTTAGAACTTAACGTAATTAATTATTTCTTAATTTTTGTAAAACAATAAAAAACGACATATAAAAAGGAATGGAATGAGTAATATCTTTGTAATATATATAATGCTCAATTTTATGATTGGATTTTTTTTTTCCACTAATTGGATGCTTTTGCTTTTATGTTAATTTTAAATATTTTTGTTATAATTATTTTATTAGAAATAAATATTTAGAAAGTTGAGTATTTTGATAAATTATAAACGAATCGAACTAGAACTTAGCTGAATTATAATTTATTTACGAGCCGAGCTTGAGTTTAAACGAGTCAAGGTTGAACATGATTTCAAACTCGATCCAAATCTCAAGTTCGGAAAAAAAATATTGAGTCGAGTCTGAACATGCTAAAATTTGACTCGATTCGACTCGATTACAGCCCTACATAGAATCAATTATCCTAACAAGAGTAAATTGATTCGCAGATTGCAAATGTTCAACATAACATCCAACTACCATATATATAGTTAGTTTTTAAAAACTGCAACTGTAATAGTGGAACAACATGACAAATCACTGTCCTCTTTGTTAGTATTTGAAACCCAACAGTGTATAAACATACCACCAAACTCATAACAAAAAACAACTTCCAACAAATGAAAACATAACAAAACTTCCAACAAGAAAAGACAAAATAACATAAAAAATAAAATACAATTTCACACAAAATTATAAAATGAAAAATATCATTCTAACAACAATAAGTACAAACCCATCCACAAACATGTGATAAAAACGGAGATGGGGAGGTGACGACAGAAGTAAGAAGGCAAAGAAAGATATCAAGCAGAAGAAGTTTCGAGCGATGGTAAAAGATGATGCGTAAGTAGAGGACGAATGAATGGAGCCAATGGTGAATGTGATAACAACAACAGGGATAAGATTATTCATATTAAATTTAACAAAAGATATTGGAACCATCGCAAATCAAAAGAAAAGATCGCCGGTGGCATTAGGCACTTGACCCAGTGGTATTACCGCTCATGCCTAAAGCTTTTAGAGGAAGACCATCACTCAAAGGAATTTTTCCCTTTGGGTGTTGGAGGCCTAATTAAGTCAGCCCTTGCTCTGTATGATATAATGCCTTGTCATCCAATCCTTTGACGACTAATTAATGTATATCTTAATTGTGATATATATATATATATATATACAAATGTATCAAATGTTTAGTCTATAATAGTATTCTAAATGAACCAAGGTATTGGTTACTATCCTAAAATATATTTCTAATGATAATTAATTAATAAAATTTGTATTCACCTTATTGAATAAATTTTTAAAGGGTTAATTGTATCAAATTATATGTTTTTCCTTTTATAAATCAATAGTTACCGTTTAATTATAATATATATATATATATATATATATATATATATATATAAATGTTTGGTATTTAAGCTAAAACATACAAAAGGGAAAGGAAAAAAATCTAAACTCTTAAATTCTAAGTCCACTCTTTCCATCCTTAATTCACTTCAGATTCAGTATTTCTTCTTTCCATTCTCAAACAATTTCCTTCTCAAAATCTAATATTTAAAAAGTAGCCGTTGGAATCTAACAGCTAAAATTTACTTCAAATACAAAATATACTCTTCCTATATTAACATCATCATAATCTATTTTTTAAAGATTCTAAAAATCTCCTTTGGATTTCATCCTCAAGAACAAAATTAAAGATCTTGATTTGATTAATTTGTTGTTTAGATTTTGTTTAGATTGTAAAGAATGAATTCCAGTCGTTGTGCTGCTTGCAAATACTTGAGAAGAAGGTGTCCTTCAGATTGCATTTTCGCTCCTTATTTTCCTTCTAATAATCCTCAAAGATTCGCATGTATTCACAAAATCTATGGTGCCAGCAATGTAGCCAAAATGCTCCAGGTAATCATTATTTTCTATTTTTAATTATTTTATCGTCAAAGTAAAAGCTTTAAGCTATTGAATTAATTGCCCAATAATGTATTAAGTACTTGTATTATATACAGTACGAAGCTTAAAATATGACTAATTAATGTATATCTATCTATGTATTAGAAGGGTTCTACACATTGTTAATTATTATAAGATTATGGGTAATTGTGTTTTGATGATCCAGCAACTCCCAAATGACCTACGAGTCCAAGCAGCGGATTCATTATATTATGAAGCACAGTGCAGAATTGAAGACCCAGTTTATGGCTGTGTTGGGATAATCTCTCTGCTACATCAACAAATACACAATGCAGAAAACCAGCTAGCTAAAACTCAAGCCGAAATTGCATTACTCATCACTTCTTCTCATACACAGGAATCTCAATTTCAACAAGATTTTTTACTAGAACAATCCACATCAATTGGTCCTTCCAGTACTCAACCTTCCTCTGGGTTTTTACATAAATAATATAAATTGTTCCAAAAACAATTTATTTTTTTCCCCTTTTGTGTTTTTTTTTAGCTTAATTTATTATAAGAATATATATATATTTGTGTGTGTTTCGATTATAAAGCAAATTCTTGCATATTGATGCATGCATGATTACAGAATACAGACTTGCTTATTGGGTAGAGAATTAATTATTGAACATATACACAAATCATACACATATATAAAAGACTTGGGCCATTTAACATCGTGTGTTTAATTTTGAACTAAATTTTCAGCACCTATCAATTAAATTTTAATTTTAAAAGTTCATTTAGTTTAATGATAATATATAGGAAAAAACCCATAACAAATGACATACTGAATTACAAACTTATTTTGATCCCACAAAAAACAAATATGGCTTCGTCATTGTTTAAAATCAATCTAAGAATTTTTAGAACTTAAAAAAAAAAAAAAATGGCTTAATGCATACTTTCTCCCCTGAACTCGGCACCATTGGTCACTTTGCCCCCGACCTTTAAAAATAACTAATTTAAATACCAAACTTGATAAATTGCACATGCTTATCCTGAATGTCCAGTCAGCAAGGCGCGTATTTTTATGCGTGCTGAGGCGAGTTATGACTAAACCCAAAACATGACGTGGATTAAAAATTAAATTTTTTTATTAAATTAAATATCCCAACGGTAAAATCCCTAATCCTTAATCAAATTTAAAATTTCTTATTCCTCAAAATCCCTAAACTCGTTCTCTCATACCCTTCTCTTCTCGCGTTCTCTGTATGTCCCTCTCTCTAATACTCACTTGATCTATCGACCTCAGCTCTCTATCGATGGAGCAATTCCCAACTGATTATTCCATTCCTCGTTGCAATTGTGGACAAGCGGCAATTTTGAAAGCAAGTTGGACAGATGCAAATCCAGGGAGATGCTTCTTTGGATGTGCTAAATATTGGGTTAGTGTGTTTGATTTTGTATTGGGTTTGAAAAATATGCTGCTGGGTTTATCTTTGAAATTTGTATGCTAGGGTTTGACAATAATGGTAATATTAGGCATAAATGAGATTGGGGTTAGCATTAGAAATGAAATGCGGCTACTGAGGTTAAAATTAGTATAGGGTTTTATGTTTCACATAAATTGGGTAATTGAGTTTTATTTTATGGGGTTTAAAATTGGTATTGAAATTGAAACTGGAATTTTCAATTATGTGTTTATGTTTGACAAAAATGGGGTTAGCGTTGGTATTAGAATTGAAATCGATATTGTAAATGAAATTGAAATATTTGGTATATGTGTTTCAGTTGAAATGAAAATTTTATTCTATTTTCTTGCAGAATTCTTCTTCTTGTAGATTCTTTAGTTGGGTGGACCCTCCTGTGCCTGAACATTGCAAGCATGTTATACTTGGTTTATTAAGAAGGGTGAAAAATAATGAAGAGTAGAAGAAAATATCAATTGCAAGGTTGAAGTGGGTTGTGTTGGGATTATGTGTTGTATTGTTACTGAAATTGAAGTATAAAATATATGCTTGAGATGTTTGTAGTGCAATAAGGATCAACTTTTGGTGCAATTTTGTCTAGCAGCAATGTAGATTCATCAATTTATGTTTAGTAATTAGGCATCAAGTTGTGAACTAGTATTGTAATGAATTATTATTAATGAAGTTATATATTTACCCTAAAATTAGATCTATTTTAGTTTTATTTTTACAAGTTCATTTGATTTTTAGTTTGATTATTTTATGTTTGGTTTTAATACACCAAACAGATACAACAATATAAAACACAAAAATACATTAGTTATACAACAATATAACACAATTAATTTAACATAACTAGATTGACATTAGCAGAAGAAAATTTCACAGTGGTTAATACATTAACAACTGAAAATTCAGTGTACCTAATAATTAAGAAACAAACACAGTGGTTATGACATTAACCACTCAAAATACATTGTATTTGACAGGAATAATTAATTGCAAAACAAAAAATACTAAAGCAGGCTTGCTGTGACCCTTCATCTATTAGAGCTTTGCTGAGTTCCTCATTGACCAAAGAGGTTGCTGCCTTGTGAATGATTTTGTGCTGCATCATTGGTGTTACTTTGCCTTCCAGATTGCTGCCTAGTTTGCATCTGCCTTACTTGAGCTTGTTGTTGCAGTTGTCTTGTACTAATTGTTTTTTTATTTTTCCATTTAATAGTAGCAAGCTTGAATCCAATATTACCTATTACATTTGCTGACCTTGTTATTCTAATTGGATTGCTGATAGTTCTTGAAGCTCCACTTGGGTACTAAAGTTGAATATACATAAATCAGTCCACATTTCACACACATTAAGCTAAATACTACAATTTATCAATGTTTATGTTCAATGCTTGCAATACTTACATGGAAAGTAACAACACCATTGTCACTGTAGTTTACACCATAACCCTTACAAATTTTCTGTCTTTTATACTGTGAACCAATACTTGAAGTACCAGCAATTTGAACTGCACCTCTACCCTTCCCTCTCCCTTGTGGATTAACTAATACAAATAGTCAAACTCATCATTAAACACAAGCATCAATAAAATAAAATAAAAAATTCAAAAATTCAGCTAATTTAGTCACCCTAACAATATATACCTAGATGGCTATCTGTTGTACCTCTATCCCTCTCTCTTCCTATTATTCTCCCAGTAGCAGTTTGAAGAACTAAAATATACATGAACAAATAATAATATAGTAAATAAATATTAAATTAAAAAATTGAATACCTTAAATTAGTAAATCAAATACCTGGATTGACATTGTTAGTATACCTCCCTCTTCCTATTGAAGCGTTGCTAGCATTTTCATTTACTACAAATCAAATGCAATAACATATCAAAATTTCATCACTAATATGTATGCAAATGATCATTTCAATTACCTAAAATGACATTCTGAGTACCTTTGCCCCTGCCTCTCCCTCTTCCTCTTCCAAATCCTGATACCTTTTGGGTAGTACTTGCAGATGCATTTGGATTATGGCTACTTACAGGTGGAGCTAGATTGTGGCTACTTACAGGTGGATTTGGTGCCTAGCAATAAACATACATACGTAGAAATTATCTACTGCATTCATATAAATAATAGCTATAATATTCAAAAATTAGAAAGCAATACACATTACTACCTGATTTTCTCTTGTTTTGGTTTGCTTACATCCTTTTTTGTTATGTCCAGTATACTTACATATGCTGCATGTCATTGAAATTCCTCTCCTTGACAATTTACCTATTTTTTTCCCTTCATCTGGATCCTTATTTCTATTCCTTTTGGGTCTCCCAGGCATTTTTTTCTCCTTTGGTGGCACAATAGGACCCTTTCCAGACTCTTCCCATAAAGCCATACCCCTTACAGGTTGGATGGGATTTCTATATGCTTTCAAATAAGTCTCTTTCTTATACCAATGTGCAACATGGTCATCAGGATCCATACCCATATGATTCATTGCACATATTGCATGTACACATGGTATCCCTTTAAGCTCCCATGATCTACAAGTGCACATTTGCAACCTTAAGTCTACAGTATTCCATATTTACCATCCAATATCTCAAATCCACCCTCTTCATTCCACACAATACTACAATTTATAGACCAATCTTTATTTTGCTGCAATTTTGCTATTGCCATAGGTGAGATATCACATTTCCATGTATTTGCAAACTCCTTCATTTGTCTAATCCTATTCATTATTTGCACCCTTATTTCTTCCAACATACTAATAATTCTCTTCATCCTACTAGCCAAAATCCACCCATTGAAAGTTTCTAACATATTATATTCAACTGCATCACACTTACAATCCAAATTGAAGTACGCTCTACACCAAGTAGTGTGATTATAATAAATTAAATCTTCTACAATACCATTACCTAACTTTGACAGCTCTTTCAACTTATTTTTAAACAAAGCCTCAAATGGTGACCATGCACACTCCCAAAACTTCTTCCTCTTCTCTGCACCTCTCCATTTTTTTGATCAATTTTGCCAAACATGCCTTGCACACATTCTGTGTTCTGCCTCAGGCAATTCTTCATCAATTGCAGTTCTAATCCCTATAACAAAAAAGATAATAAAATGTATAAAATAGTGTACAAATGCAAAGTTAATGTAACAAATAAATTGAAATAGAATGCATGAAAGTGAGTACTTATACCTTCTGCATGTCAGTCACAATAGTCCATCCATCACCAGTAGTGATTCCTAGGTCTTGCTTGACAATTGAGATAAACCACTTCCAATTTTTTTTATTCTCAACTGCAACAACAGCCCAAGCTATTGGGTACATTTGGTTGTTGCCATCCTTAGACACAACCACTAACAATTGTCCCTTGAATGGACCTTTTAAAAAGCACCCATCCATACTAAGAATCTGTCTACACCCTTCAAAGAAACCCTTTTTTACAGCATTAAAAAATACATACATCTTCTTGAACCTCTTGGTACCATCTTCTAATGTCTTTGTTTTAACAAAGCATGTACTTCCAGAATTTGATTTATTAATCTCATCAACATAATCATGCAACAGTTGGAACTCTACTTTGTAATCACCCATTACACTAATCAAAACTTTTGCCTTTGCTCTCCTACAGATAGTCTTCCCTACATATAGTTTCAATCCATCCTTACATAAATTCTGAATTTCACTTAACTTTATGGTAGGCTGAGAACTAATCATTGCTTTGAAATGCTTAGCAAGAAAACTAGAATTGCAAAACTTCAGCTTATTTGTAGTTGAGCATTTATGGTGTGGGATATATGTCTTGATCTTGAAATTTTCTGTATCTTTCTCCTTGCTACGATACAATAACGAAGGACAGTTATCTTTGCAAATAACTTTGACTCTATCAGGATCATTCACCTTGAACTTAAGTGAAACCCTTTTTAGTATCTCATACTTCCTCACCGCTTCTCTGAATTGCTTGGCATTCACAAATATCATTCCAAGCTGGAACATTGGTTTTGCTGCATCTGGATCATAGTAGACATTCCTCTTCCTTTTTGTCTGAGCATTAGCAAAACCTTCATCATCTTCACTGCTATTTCTGCTATCAGGATCATAACTGTCAATGTATTCTTCATCAACCCTAGTCTTCCTTTATCTCTATGTCTCCTCCTGTCATCATTCTCAAAATCCACATCTGCTCCTACCTCACCAAGTGGAATATCTTCTACTTGAGCTGCTTTTGTATTTTTTGTTGTTTCCCTTTTGTACTTTCTGTTGCTCTCCCTTACAGCTATTTATTCTTCATCCACATCACTTCCTTCCAAAGGCTCTTCACATATATCTTCTATGCTATCAGCATCTGTGCTATCTCCAGGATCTTCTTGTTCTGTTTCTTCCTCATCTGAAGAACTATCACCACTACTATACCCTCCATTGCTTCAACCCCTCTACAAGGTTCATACCTATTTACTTCCACATTACTTCCACCACCTCCCAAATCTGCACCTTCATTAACTTGAGAGTTGAATGTAGGCACATCATTTACTCTAGATCTGTCTTCTTGTAATCCAGTTGCTGAATTACCCCTATAACTATTATCAACACCCTCACATATGCCATCATCTCGTACAACTTCATCTACAACTTCACTCTGAATACCTTCTAACAAATAAACATTATCATAATCAGGATGAACTGGAATATCAATAGGGTGTTGGACATACAAATGCAGCACATCCCCATCTTTTGCTTTATTTACAACTTCTAGAAGAATGTTGTCACTCCACAACAGTCTATAAGAACACACACCCCCAACCTCAATCTTCAAATACACAGCTTCAATCTTGTTATACCCAAACCCTAAACAGTATCCCTCTAACTCACACAATGATAATTTATCAGTGTCCAAATCTGGTGTTATAACTTCAGTACCACCAATATACCTAGGGTTTGGGTCATTTACAAACGTGCCCCCATGATGCCAGTGTATTGACACAAACTTATCTGTCATCCTTACCTAATTAAAAACAATTAACAAAAAAATAATATTATTGTCCATTATTCACATCAATACCAAAATTTAACAACTGTACAGACAATTTTAACACCAATTCACAACAATAAAAACAAATAGAAGTAAAAGTAATCACTTTTTAGCTTAACTACCAACTGTACATATAATTTTCACCAACAACAAAAGTAATCACTTTTTAACCAACTTGAACACCGAATGCGACCTCTCCATTACAGAATACAAAATTAACAACCCAAAA
>CATKHJ010620852.1:0-15617 GCA_949750685.1 Vernicia montana
TTGTTTTTTTTTGTCTTTAATACGAGGGGAGGGTGCTTTTTTTTTTTTTTTTTTTTTTTTTTTTTTTGGGGGGGGGGGGGGGGGGGGAGAGGAGAGATTGGTGTTGTATTGTTTAAGTGTTAGCAAGCTAGGGGAAAGGTAGAAAGTATGTCTTACTTGTAAGTTACAAAAATTTATGACTTAGGTCGACTAAAAAGTAGCTATGGTTGTGGTATGGGTCTGACTTAAGACTACTCTTTTCTACTTAAATCACGTGCATACTCAGCTATATAAGAGTTGGAACAATAATGAAATTATAGCCCTTTGAAGGTTCATTTTACAGAACCTATCTTTGAGTGTGTGTGTTGTGTTAGTGAGCTTTCTGCCTTATCATTTTTCAACATGGTATCAGAATTTTAGATGATCTTTAAGGATTTGTTGTGAAAGAAAAAAAAAAACGAGTTTAGAGAGAGAAACAACAAGGTTTCTTAGCCCCGTCTTGTTGAAGCATGGCTTTGGAAGTAAAAACAATTAGTTTCAAAATTATCATGTCTTTGGTTCAAGATGAAGCATGGCTTCAGCAAGTTTGTGTTTTTCTACAAATTCCACTCATCTTCAAGGGAAAGAAGTATGTTTCTTTTGGTATGTAAAAAATTGAGAAGGACCAGCATGTCCATATAAATTAAAAAATCTGGAAGAAACAAGTGCATGTCCAAATACTGCTAAAAATTTGTTGAAGCTTGTTGAGAAGGACCATGTACCTGCAGCCCTTTGATGAAGATATTTCATTGCTCACATGGAGCAGTAGAAGGAAGAGCCATTTTTACTACAGTAGCAGATGCTAGAACAACTAAAGCCTGCCATAGTTACTCTCAAGAAGGAGCATCACTGTCCAGGAGGAATTTTAGAATGTTTTGGTGAGAAGTACATGAAAAAAAATTGGTAAAGGATGCTCGGAGATGAGTGCTCCAAAAAAAGAAAAAAAAAATTATTTAGAAGGCTTGGAGATTGTGGTGCTCCAAGTAAAAGTCAAGAAAACTTTAAGACAGAGCTTCAAGATGAGGAATTAGTTCTTGGAGAAGGAGGTGCTCCAAGAAGTGCAATTAATTTGGGAGAGTTGGAGAGATGGTGCTCCAAGTAAAGGCAAACAGCAGAATCAAGAGAAATATCCAGCAAAAGCACCAAGGAGGGGTTGAAGGCAGTGACACTTTTGTTGTGACAGCAGTATGGTTGTAATATTTTTTTGGAGGGAAAGCTTCTATTCACATTAGTTTAAGAGTTAGCAAGCTAGTTAGTGGGGTTACGTAAGAAGTATGTCTTACTTGCAAGTTAGAAAAAGTTAAATATGGGTTAGGTTGACTAAAAAAAGTAGCTATGACTGCGCTATGAGTCTGACTTAAGACCATATTTTTGTACTTAAATTGTATGTATACTCAGCTGTATAAGAGTTGGAACAATGAATGAAATTACAACCTTTTGAAGGTTCATTTTACAGAAACTGTCTACGAGCGTGTGTGCTCTGTTTGTGAGCTTTCTGTCCTACCATTTCTCAACATCTTGTCATCACAAAAGCATAAACATAGAGAAGGGGAAAAAAAATTTTAGTTAGTTGAAAGGGAATGCATGCTGAGTCCTTTGGTCATCCCTTCCCATCCTAGACAAGTTTTGACTTGTTAGAAGGCTATCATGAACAAAAGATTCAAAAATCCGTGGTCACTAACTCCAACATATTCAAGAAGACACTTTAATCCCTACCTAGAAGGAGGTCCCCACCTTCAATCACATCAAATCTAACCGCTAAAAGAGGAGAAAAATCCCCTCCATAAAAATTAAATCCCAGATTAATGCAAAATGTCATAGAACTCAACTCTCCCGGCACCTTATTTAGCATAGCTCACCCTTCTCATCCAAGAATCTTTGTAGATGTTTCCTCACATTTCACTCCAAAACTAGGTCAACTTATATTTTCCTCTTTTGATGTGCCAACTTACTAAAAAGAAGCATTTTCTCAACACTTCAAAAAAAAATAGAAAACTATTCTCCAATTTTCTCTAAGCCCCTAGCAGCCTAGAACATATCATTTGAATACCTTCAAGAAAATGTAACTTTTGAGTTAGGTTTCCCAAAGTCCATCTTTTATTCAATCATTTACGCTAATAATATAACGCTTGTTTACAAAATGGAGGGACTCGAGTATAGGTCCCCTTAAAACTTTTATACAGAAAAATAATGAAAAGATAATGGATTATAATCAACAATTAAAACTCAAATGTTAACAGTAAAAAGGAAAAAAAAAATGAAGCAAAGAATGCATGCTTGGTGAAAAATAGAATGAGATAGTGGTTTAAAAGAGTTAACCTTCCACAGCATTTCAAAGAACCATTAGCCATGATAGCTATCCGATCTCCTAGTTCATCAGCTTCATCCATTGAGTGGGTAGTTAGTAATATTATCCTACCCTTCTTTATTCTTTTTATCAATTGCCACGTCAACCGCATTGAATATGGATCCATTCCACTAGTAGGTTCATCAAGAATAATAACCTGTGGCAGATGTGAGAATAAGAAACAAAAATTTCATCGAAATTAAGGATAATATACCTTCAAATTTGTCTCACCTTACTGTTTCCAATAAGCGCAATTCCAAGAGACAATTTCCTCTTCATGCCACCAGAAAGAGCCCTCACAACCGTGTTTGCTTTATCAGCCAAACCCACCTGAAGATAAGTATGTCATTCTCAAAACTCTTAACACAACAGAAAAGGTGAAATAAATAAATAAAAGGAAAAAAAAAAAAGGAGTACTATCAAATGTGTCAGAAAAAGGAGCTCATATGTCACCACAACAGAAGATGATGATGATGATTATGTTTAGAATAAATTGACCACAAAAGAACAAGTAAAACAGAGATTTGTTGTATCATGGTTTCAAATAACAGCCTTGATGCTATTATGCAATCAAAGCCATACAACTGAGATACATGAGCTCTTGACATAAAAGACAAAGAAGTCATGTAAAGGACTTCCATACCTGGGGCATCCATTCCATGTGAGATCTCCCTAATTGTCTTTCTAACGGAGTAATTTCCAGGCATATTGAACATTGTTTATATAGCTCAATAGGGACATTCAAATATATTATGCCACACCAATCTCAATGATTTGACAGGTCTTGACTGATATAAGCTTGCAGACTTTACAAATCTATCCAAGCTTAATGTTATATCCGATGGTCCAAATTGGCAAAAGCATTTATAACCATAGTTCAAAAAGCTAAAACAACTTATAGTTCTAAAATTTAACAACATATATTAATTGCAATCAAATTACATAAATGGAAACTCACTTCATCAACCATATCAGTAACAATTCTCTCCAAATTTTCTTCCTTCACGCCCTTCAGTGTAGCAAACATTTCCAAATGCTCTCTCACCTAGATAGAATAATTAACCAGGTGAATTGATGCTGCTAGAAATCAGCAAAATTCAAAATTTAGCATCTCTTTAAGGAAAGAGACATTCAATGTATATGTCATAAACAAATCCATGCAATCAAGGTCGGAAATATAAAGCTATGAGACAAACATAACTTATGATGTACCAGCATTCCAAATAATAAGACATCTGCAATGAAGAATGTTGTAGCAGCAGTAAGGATTAATCTACAAGGAATTATTGGATAAAGTTGATTAAGCATGTACTGAGAACCATGAGTTTCAGAGAAAGTATTATTGAATAAAGTTTTCAGACATGCATCAAAGAAGATGTTGATATAAGAATAAATGATAAAACACCCAAATAAGGACAGACAGAACTTCTCCATCTCTTTCTCTCCCTCCTCCCCCCAGCCTCTCTTCTCCCTCCAAGAATCTAAGGTTTCCTTTCATCAAACATAAAAGACATCTCAACTAAACCCTCCACACAATTAAAAGCACTCTCAATATTACTCAAGTTATGATAACAATCCATTGAACAGGAAATGACAAGGCCAAAACAACACATATGTTCAACTCCGGCACCCCTTCCATGCTGAGTCCAAATTCTAGGTTGCAATATGAATTTATGATACAGCATTTAAATTCAAATCCATTAAATTTGTAATTGATCCAACAGTGCACATTAAACACCTGTACAATTACAACTCAAGTACCATAACATTTCTCTTTCAAAAGTTCACATAGCATGGCAAATATGGAAAATTTCAACCCAAATGTATATCAGATTTCAGACCCTCACACACTTATGCATCATACATGGAGAAAGTTCTTCCCAAGTACCAACCACTCTAGCCCCCTGATCCAAACATAAAAATATGTGAACACCTACCCCTTCAAGAATAAAAGGTAGAATCCCCTTTCATATTTCAAAATTTTATGATATTGTTTGTCATATCTCAAAAAATAATGAGTATCACATATTTCTACCAGCAGCATACCAACCACCTCTCCCACCTTCTCAAGTTACACAGGAAGCACACTGAGAATGCATCAAAACCATTCCACTGTATAATAAACAAATGAAATACACAAACCAGAAATTCCTCAAAAATGATCATGCATATGCAGGATCTCAAGTAAAATTCATAAAATTATATTTCCATGTTATTCTCATTTCAAATTCATAAAATTATATTTCCATGTTATTCTCATTTCATTTATTTTTCTGCATTTTTTTTTTCATACGGCAAGTCAAAGCATTCTGATAGTGGTTTGTGCCCATTCCACATTCTATTAGATTTTATGTTGAGCACCCAAAACCAAAAATTTTGTCAAAGTATGATGCATAGACTTTTCATGCTAAACTATAAAGGCCACTATCATGAATGAGACATCCCAAAATTCTCTTTCATATAAATAGCTATTATCTTCAAACACTGCTTAGCATTTTTGAGAACATAAGCATAATCTGTATAGTTAGAAACAAGTTAGAAAAATAGGCGTCTTACAGTCAGTTCTGGAAAAAGAATATCATGCTGAGGGCACACACCCAGTCCATTTCGTATCTCATCCTACAGAGGACATAAAATTGATCACAAGATAAGAAACATATCAAATTCCACAGAACAATATATAGATGAAAGTAAAAAACAAAGAAAAAGCTTAGAAGCTCGCAGATTTACTGCTTAAAATCCAAAAACCTAAAACCTGACACCACGAGGGAGAAAAAAGCATAGCAATTAAAGAGAGCTTCCAACTGAACATAACCCAGTTGAAATAATCTCAATGGCCCAACATAAAGAGCAAATTCCTTTTTCCCGGTTTTTGGAAAAAGTCGCCCAAAATAGAACAAAGAATCCATATAGCCAACCCCAATTAATTTTGGGATTAAGGCTTAGTTGAATTGAGTTTGGAACAAGTAGCAGAAGATGGCTCACAATAACCACATTCCAACAACCCCCCCCTCTTCCGGCACAGGAAAACTCCAAGAGGGAAATTGCAAGATAAACAATTTTTATAAACAAGAATCAGAAATAGAGAAATTAAGAATATTAGTGAACAAGATTGAATTTTGGGGATTCCCGAACAAAGTGGATTACAATCATTAGACACTCCATTCAAATAATCAAGGAACCTCAAAGGCAAAAAGTGATTATTTTGCCTGAAATAAGAGCATTTAGTACATGCATGTCTGACCATTTGCAGAATGGTAAAAAGAAAGGGGAAATAGTTTCAGAAAAAGACAAATTACTTACCATGGCTGTCAGTATATTCTTTCCAAAAACCAAGGCATCCCCTGAAGTAGGAGGAAGGAGACCAACAAGCATTGAAATCGTTGTGCTTTTTCCCGCTCCATTGTGTCCTTGAACACCATAACATTAGAATAGTGTGAGTAGGAAAACAAAATTATCCTTCAAAAAGGCAAAAAGAGAATTTTTTGGAACTAATCATGTGGGAAGCTACAACACCAATCATATGCACCTGCATGTTGTACAAAAGAGCGCATGCATGAAATAAAAATGAAGGTGAAAAAAGTGAATTATACTCACCTAGAAGAGCAAGAATCTGATTTTCATACAAGGTGAGCTGCAGTGAATTAACCGCAGCACAACTCCCCCTTTTAGTAGCATACACCTTATGCAGGTTCCTAATTTGGATGCATCTACACATCAAACAAAAAATGTGAGGAAAAAAAAAATATTAACACATGCAAGATAAATGTTTAAATTTTAGCACAAATACCTGTTATCAAGTTCTTGTTGTTTCATATCCAAGCTTATTGCCTCAACAGCAGGTTCCACAGTGCCACTTCCCATTTTAGAATGATTATCATTAAGTTTAGCTTCCAAACTGGAAACATGATGTTTGAAAATACTTTTCTTTCTCCAGAAGCAATTCTTGAATAAGAAATTCCAAGGGTAACGCACTCCATTTTCCCTGGGAAGGACCTGGTCATACAAACAAAGAATAGTAAGTTTTGGCAAACACAAAACTCAACTGAACTCTGCCTTAATCCCAAAATTAATCGGGGTTGACTATATGGATTATTTGTTTTCACTCTAAACAATTTTGGCAAACACAAACTAGCATAGAAAAAGGAAAGACAAAATGGCAGGGAAATAAATTGAAACCAGGGTGCTTTTGTTTCTAGAGAAGTGGATAATAAAATCCTTTTTCCCATCTTTTTGAATGGTGAGATAACTGGAACCAATTATGATACACCTCGCACTTCATGAAAGCTACTTCACATGTAATAATTACTTACAAATAATGCAACCATAGTCCTGATATCTCCTCGAAAATAACCCAAGATGGTGTTTTTGGGTTCTATGTGGGCTTAACCTTTTAGAGGGGTCTCTTTGAATGTTTTACAGCTTAATTGAAGGGTATTACTCATTTACATTCCGCTTTATGTTTCTTGTTACTAGCTGATTTTTGACTTATAGGAGGATTTCTTGTCCTCCATCATTGTACACTTATTTCTTTCTTTCTCAATAATATTTTTCTTATCTAAAAAAAATATAGCAGCAATAGTCCTTTCCATGAAAACAGAATATGTTAACCTCTATATAACAGTATGTTCCAACCCACAAGGTTTCCCACATTGTAAGCTCTGGGGAGAGTCAAATATACGTAGTCCTCCTTCTGCATTACCAGGATGTTGATCCATGATTTAGCACATGAACTCCAAGTCAAAAAGTGGCCCAACCTTAATGATACACCAGGCTCAAACCTACCCCCTTCTAAATCCCAGGATAAATGTTTAATACCTCCTTGAAAAGATATAAGATTTTTCCTACCAGATGCCTAAAGTTATGTGGAGGAAATGAAAAACATATAAATAAAATAAAAGGGGAAAAAATATATTCAGATAGCACTGCCAACAGCACAATGTACAATACTTTAAGGTATCAAACTCTCAAGTCAATTCCAACACATTCAAAAAAAAGAGTTTGAAGAAATAGTTTAAGATACATACCTTGTCAAGGTACAGACCAACAGCACAGTATAACAGTGTGTCAAGCCACATCATCAAGAGACAGACCAAAAAATTCACTCCAGATGATCCCTACAACAATGTGGTCCAGATTTTAGAAAGGAAAAAAGAGCAGTAAAGGGTAGGAGAGAGAGAATAAGAAGATGAGGAAAAACCCCAAGTGTAGAACTAGAACATACTCGCCATATGTTGCTCCAACGAAGCCCAACATGAGCACGCTCATAATCAGCAAAGTTGATTGATCCTAAAGCAAAAGCCGTGGGTGAAAGCAAAGAAGCAAGGACCTTCAATATCCTATAAGAACAAAATGTTAGATGAAGTTCATCATTGATTTCTAATATGAGAAGTTGCAATAAGCACATACAGCACAAATTTCTCTCCAAAAAAACTCTACCAGATAGCGTGAGTACTTACACTGGGACGGCTGGGTCATTCACAGTATAATAGGGAAAAAAGGCCCCCAGAAAAGAAAGGGTTCCGACTGCAACAGCTGTTTTTGCTCGAGTGAAGAATGTAGAGATAAAAAATGATAGCATAATTGCACTGAGTCCAAAGGAGAAAAAATACACAAACACCACCGACTTATCACTATAAGTGAAAAGGTTATTCATGGTACAAGCCGTAATTATCCCAGATGAAATTGCAAACTGCAGGAGATTCAACCAGAAAATGAGAAACAAACGATTCAAGAAATAGAAAAGGAAAAAAGGAAAAAAGAAAGAAAAAAAAAAAAGACCACCGTAATTATGGACTACCAATTCATCCCAAATATTTTATAGCACATAAAAAATCTCAGATCCAAATTCTAGACTACCAACCTAAAGAAACGAGCAAAACCACAGCAAACAAAAATATGGGAATATACTTCAGCATTAGAATTCAACATGATAAAACAATATTTTCCTCATTCAATTTATCGTACTACATCAAATAATTTACTTTGATTGATAGGTTATTCAAAATCCCTTACCTGAATGGGCTGAACATACCTCAAATCAATCACATTTCCAGGCAAATGATTTTAATCTAGCTTATAAGGAAGGATCAGGATACAATATAAATAATCACTAGTAATATATCCTCCATCACCCCACCAATGAAATATCTCCACTGCTACCCCTCTACAACAATATCACTACTGCCACAGATAGGTTACCAATCACTACATTGATGTCGCAACCTCTAACTCTATGAAAAAGGTATCTGCCATCATTCTCAACCCAACCACAACAAAAAAAGGCATGCTGCCACCACCATCACCACATCTAAAGCTCACATTGTGCAAACTTCGGCAAAGCTAGGTGAATATTTGATTCAAAGCCAATCTAAAGATGCATTCATATTCAAAAATGATGTTCTCAAACTAATTTGTGTTGACAGGTTAAATTTGCAGGGGTATGGATGAAAGATTTGTAGTTAGTGCCCATCAAAGTGTTATTGACAAGTGAAAGCAAGCCTCATGTCCCCATCACATAACCCAGCCTTTCAACTCAGACACCAGATTTGCAAATGCACATACACACATGCATGCAGCCACATGCAGACAAATGCACAAAGGCTCATATAGATGCAGGCATCATATACATAGATGTGTTCATTTGTCTTGCAATAACCACAAAGACAGGATCCTCGTCCCTAAATCATCATCCAAAGCCCTTTGAGAAATGCAAACAAGAGCAGGCAATATTCGTCACTTTATCAAAAGAGAAATGGAAAATTCACCTGCAAAGCATATGTAATAAACCAAGAGAGATGAAATATTCCATCTTTCAAGCCCATCATGTAGAGACCTTCTCTTATCTTCAGTTCCTGAAATATCAAAAACAAATAATGAATTGAGAAGAATTTTAAAAAATTATAACAGTATAATGCATTATCTGATTTAAACTATGAGATGAAAAGAATTTTTTACAAGGAGAAATTAAAACAAGGATGCACAGATTCAATATTACTATCAGTCATTACCAAACCTTCTCGAGCACAGAATAGCTGATAAGGCGAGAGATTGAGTAGAGAAATCCCAACAGGTACCTGCTTGAAGGTAAGTTCACCGAAAGTAGTTGTCATGAAAAGGGGAAAAAATAGAAGTTAGCAAATATGGTAGAAAAGGAAGAAACATTTGAGGGGAAAAAATACATACAGTACTCCCATGACACTCTTGATGATGGACTGGAACTCATCATCAGTGTATTCACGGGTTGGAAAGGGAGCAATTCTAATTTTTGAAGGGCTATATTGCATCCATGGTTGTTTGAGCGAGGAATAGGTGCTAGATGAATTAGAAGATGGAAGCTCTATATATTCGTGTTCAGTCTCGGTCTCAGTTTGCTGAGCAGAAAATATTATGAATGAATCCACTGCCTGCTGAAGCTGCAGAAAACATGAAAGCATTAGAAGCATATCAGAAAAAGAAAAGAGGGAAATGGCCTTTTCTATGGGTGGGTTGTGTTTATAACTGAACTACTCAAATTTTCAAGCATTATTTAGGAAGCAAAAATATCAACAATATAGCCAAATTATAGAATCTCTATAAAGCAATGAAAGGGATTAATAACCAAAGAAATCACCAATTTTAGCCATAGTTAAAATTGTGGTCACTTCTTTGGAAATGCATTGTGACGGAGTATGGACTGCAACTCAGGTATCAGTCACAATCATTGACAAGATCTAAAATCTCCTTTATACCATGATGTGGTCATTAAAAAATTAGTACCTATCAAGTGAAATGGTGTTTGCTATTTGACAGAATTAATATTAAACTTTTTATAGTTCCCCCGCCCAAGCATAATGGAATGATATATATGTGCATGGCCCTGTCATCACTTATTTTAGAACTTGGCTACTATTGTAAACAGATACATATGTAATATAGGCCATAATAATGAAGTTTCAAAGAAGTCGCTACGATTGTAAATTTGGCGCAAGTTGATAATTTTTTTCTTTGGTCATTAATCCTAATAAAAAAAAAAAGGTTCCAACATAAAATGCAACTACAAAAGACCAGAGAGAGAGAGAGAGAGAGAGATAATATCAGGTAACTCTTAATAATTGATAATTGAGCATCAGAATACTTCACAATTTTTTAATCGAAAATCTATAAACCTAAAGATTGAGTAACTGAATTCGAGGAGCACTATAACTACCAAGCATACTCTCTCTCTTATACAAGCAGAAAATTCTTTATCAACCAACTAAAAATACCCAATAAAATGAAAGGAGAAATAAAAATAGTGTGCAAAGAAATATGCAGCCATACAGTGAAAAATCCGCTGAAGCTGTATTGCATTGTTGGTATAGGACTAACACCCAATTCCAAGTCATTTAGGTAAGGGCCATTTACGTCCATGATGGTTTTAACATCAGGAAAGCCTGAGAAAGCCCATGTGTGATTAAGACGTATGCTATAATCAAATAATTGAGGACCTTGATCATGAAATACAACAGCTCCTTTGATTTTTGGATTTGAACAACTCCTAAAAAAAGAAAACAGAAATTCATTAAGTTCATCAATGCTATGACCTAAAACCTATGTTGCCAGTTCTTATGAAATTCAATAGATTCTAACATCAATAAAGAAAAAAAAAGATTCCTCATATTTCTAGTAAGCAGTCATGTGTCAATGCTGTAAGATAAAGACACGAATGATGAGCATCCTATTGTAATAGCATAACAACTATACCAAAATGCCAACTGGTTCCAAGTCATTCTAGAAAATTACAGAATCTTGTGTAGCACACTGAAATAAATAGAGAGCAAAATATATTGTAAACAGTGCAACATTTTAAAATGCATTCAAAGCCTGCTGACAAGTGCTGCAGGGGGAAAGTCGATTAAAAAAATAAAAAGAAAGAAGGCAAAACTGATAACTATAATTTTACTAACTGATGCAGATTGCAAGAAACCCAAGAAGAATACAGTACTAAGTGGTGTTCGATAACATCATTCAACACTTATTAATTTTAAGTTGTTTGGTAACATATCTCTTAAAAGTCTCAATTGAGCTAAAATTCACTTAAAATGATAACTAAAAATTTTTAACTTAAAATCTACTCTCAATACAATAAGTTATGAGATTTTAAAATATATATCAATATAAAAATTACATCACTTATATTATTCAATAATTAAATTTCAGTATTTAAATTTTCAACACTTAATTTTCAATTTTACCAAACACCACTAAGACTCAAAAAAAAAAAAAAATAGAATTATAGTCTAGATGTCAAATTGGGATATTAATGATCACTTTTCTTTCCTTCTACCTCTTATTCATATGTTAACTTAAATAAATTAGCTATTTGTCCAATACTTTAAGTCTCAGGGGCAATTTTGAAATTTCTATCTCTGCTGAAAAATCTGTCCAGATGTCTGTGGGAGTCCTTATTTTTATATGAAGTCTTAATATGAGTCCTTGTTGCCTCAGGATAACATTATTTCTCTTAGTTTTCTTTGGGAGTCTAAATAATTTGAGTATTAGGACAAATTTTACGGTGTATTATCTTAAAGTTTTATGATTATTTTGAGTCTATAAATACATTGCTAGTGATACTTAAAATTCAGTTTTCCGAGTCAGTAAAATTCTAGCAATTAGGCTCCTTTGAGTTGTGTGATGTAATTCTTTATATCCTAGGCATTGCCTATGGAACCTTGGGTGTGATGCCAAAGGAAGTTTAAGTGTGAAGCATAAACCTTTCTACTGTTTAGAGGTGCTGTTCACATTGCCTTAACTACTCTGCAAGCAGAATCTGCTTTAATCTACTATTTTGCCGCCTAGTGACTCTTGGTTAGAGATTCTGACCGTTTACCTATTCACCTACTCATTCTAGCCAGGAGTAGAACTAGACTTTAACATTTGCAGGAGGCCAAAATATAAATGTAAAGAATAATAAATTTAACTTCATAGGGTAAAATAAAAATTTTGAAGTTCTTGACTGTCATAATTGCATGATAAAAACATTTACATGTGAATTGTGATGGAATATGCATGTAATAAATAAAATTTTAAAAATTTTAGAGGGGCTAAATGTATATATTTTAGAAAATATATATAAAATATCAAGATAAAAATGAAAGTTTAAAAAATTTGGAGGGGACAATGTCATTTTTTTTTTTTAAAAATACATAAAATTTTTAGGGGGAAATCAAATTTGAGGCCAAGCTCCCATGTAATTCTGCCCCTGATTCTAGCCTTCTTATAAACCCAAAATCTAGTTTGAATAATCAGCCATGCAAACTGTCCTATGTCACTTAGTACAATTTTTATTCTAGGCTATGCTAAGAGAAGTAGGATCAAGACAGAACAGGAATAGAAATTATAAGATTGAAAGCATTTTGTCCTTCATTTTGAATATGAACCTAGAAATGAACATTTGTTTTAAATTCCAGAAATTGTTGACTAGACATCAACTAAGCAGTTCAAGTGCAGGAATTTTAGAATAGGAATTTGCTGGAACTTTTGTCATTGTAGACTCCTATTTTGTAAATATTTCCTGTTTAAAATAGAATTCCTATCTTGACCGGACATAGTAGCACTCATAGTTATTAAAGGGCGATGGCTCTAGCGCCTCTAACATAGCAAGGCAGGCGACCTCACACAGGTGCATGCCTTTTTGCCTAGGCACGCACCTTTTTACAGGTGCAAAGGCCAAGAAAGGCGCGCCTCCTTCACATTCACCTCTGATGAGCTCACCCATCACTAAAGGCCACCACCAACAGACTCAAAACTCGCCGATCTACCAGAATCCGGTGCCCACGCGCTGGAAAGTCACCGGAAAATTAATTTCCATCACCGAAAAGTTGCCAGAATCCTGCTGGGATCACCGGCCACCGATACTTCTATATCCATCACCCACATGCCACAAATCCCTCTCCACTCTTGTTCTGGGTTCTCAGCTCTCTCATCTCTCTCCTTCTGTTTGTTAAGTAATGAAGTTCAAATTTGTGATTACACCCAAACTTAGTTCATTTTTCTATGAACAAGCAGGTTAATGACTCAAACTCTAATTGTTCAGAAGAAGACAAGCAGCTTGGTTCTTTTCACAAAGGGTTCTTAAATTCGTCAAGGGTTCTTTTCACAATGGATTATAAAAAAATTCCTCGATCAGCATATAAGGCAAAGTAAGCTTAACACATTAACCCCCTGAAAATTGCTAGACATCATCACCCAGGCACATGACAAAAAACTTCTCCATTAGAACATCAAGAATACAACTTACTTGACTCCATTGCAGGCACCATAAAGATCTGAGCATATATAGGTTTCCAACTCAAGTTCATCTTTGTAGACTTTAGCGACTTGCTGAAAACACAAAACAAACCAGAAGTTCATAGGTCATAAATAAAATTATAGTGTAGAATAATATGTCATTACTTGTACATTTAACACAGTAAGAAGTGCAAAATTTCGGTGATAAGAGAAATAGCACCAAGGAAAAAGAAAAGAGAAAAAGTATAAGAGCCTAGGACAGAAAGAGGAAGCATCCAATTGATGGAACAATGATCCAGTGAACCACTGCCCCACCTTGGGGGAATGAAGGATAACCACAAAGTTAACAGTTAACATTTTGGTTCTGTAGTGAAGAGAAACTGATGTAACTTTCATTATTTCAACCCCTTAAGCATATGGTCTAGCCGAGGTGCATGCCCACCAATGATGACAATAATACAGTGACAATGATGACAATAATACGGTGACAATGATGGTGGTTTGAAAGATTTTTTTCACCCCTCTCTTTTTTTAAAACCCCCCCTAAATCTATGGGACAATGGTTAACTCACCTAAAAGGATGAAATGTTAACTCCTACTATAATTCTAAATCTGCTAACTGCACTCAAAATGGGATGAAATGTTAATACACCTAAAAGGGATGAAATCTTGAAAAGGTGATGAGAAACTTTGATGCAGTTAAGGAAAAATAAGATAAGATTTAGGAATTATTTTTATTTAATTTTTAAATTAGGAATTTTATTTAGTTTTCCTAATTCAGTTTGATTTAGATTTCTTTAAATTAGGAATTTTATTTAGTTTTCCTAGTTGAATTTATTTTAGATTTCTTTCCTATGTTTATTTAGTTTTCTTCTTAAATAAGTATTTTAATTAGTATTAAGTTCCTTTTTAGTCTAGGGTTAGGATTTATCCTAATTAGTATAAATAAGGCTGCTATCATACAATATTATGTATTCTTATTATTTTCAACATAGATTTTAAATCAGAGGTTTTCTTTAAACCCTAATTATTTTCTTGTTCCAACCACAATCACTATCTATTCTAGCCCTAATTGTTGAGATCTAATTGCCCCTAATTGCCTTAAGCTTTTTTCTCTTGCATCAAGTGGTATCAGAGCTTGAAACCTGGAATTTTTTTCAAACCTGAAATTTTTTTTTTTCAAACCTGAAAAATTTTCAATGGTTGGCCAAGGTAGAGGCAATCAGCCCCAACAAACAGAGTTGGCGGAGATGCGAAGAATAATTGAGGATTTGACCCGGGCTGTACAAGCCTTGCAACGTCAGGAACCTGTGGAAGCCCGAATGGAGAATCCAGAAGGTGACTACAAACAACTCGAGATTCCAGAAAATCTTGAGGTTGAAGAAGAAGAAGTTGAGGACGTGAACCCTTTTCATGAAGCTGGACCCGCAAACCAAGCGCCACGAGGTGGATTGGAAGGCCGGTTATTACACTCTCTTGATTTGAATGGTGGAGGAATCAAAATTGAGGTAGTTGATTTTCATGGAAAATTACATGCGGATGATTGTTTGGAGAATTATTTCGAAGAATTAGAACCAGCTTTTGATGAATATAATGAGGAGATAGAGGAAGGTGAAAAAATAAAACCAGTTTTTCATGACTATAATGAGAGAGAGAGCAACTTAATGTTCATCCAGCATATGGTGAGTCCTTGGTGGTGCAAAAAGCGATGACAACAACAATCAATGAGGAAGAGGCAAAGCAATTGGTTGGTAGGAGTTTTACAAACAACAAAACCAGCAAAATCAATGGGTACTTATCTGCTGAAATATGTGAAATTGAAAGTAGTGGAAAGGGTTTCATATATGCTTTAATTAGCCAACCATCAAGACGTGACCAGATTAGGGAATCACTTCAATATTCCACTGAAATTCAGCAGCTATTCAAAGAATTCAAGGAGTTGGTTAATGACGATTTACCAAACAATTTACCACTTCTATGGAGTATTGAACATGCCATTGAT
>CATKHJ010620919.1:0-12503 GCA_949750685.1 Vernicia montana
TTTATTAAAATTACATAAGAAAATTATATAAATGTAAAAACTTTCATTTGCTTTGATTAGTTTATTATATTTAATTACTTTTAATTTTTTAAAAAATATTTTTTCATATCAATATAAAGCACAAGTAATGAGACTCACTAGTCAAATTATATTTTTTTAATGTTTGTTTAATGAAATATAGATGGAGGGTTTTACATGTATCATTTTAGAAAGGTCAATGGTCTAATGGGACAAAAAAATATTAAAGGCTCACTTGAGCATTAGCTCAAAATAAATGGTCATATTTGTATTTTTAGCCTTATATATATATATATATATATATATATATATATGGAAGAGTTAATTAAAGAAAGAGACTGAAATTTGAATGTTAATTAAACAGAGAATGAAAATTTAAAAAAGAAAGATTGAAATTTTAATTTTAATTGAAAAAAAAAAATAATGAAATTTGAATATTAATTAATGAGATAATCAATGAGTCACATTTTAGTGTCGATAAAATACACTTCCTATACAATAACCGCAAAAAAAGGTGCAATTAAATCAAAAGGTCTAGGTGCATGATAGATGTATTAATTAGTTGACTTGAAACTTATCGTGGACTTCAATAACTTATGCCTTAATTTATATTCTCTGCACAATATACACCAACTTAAGATTAATAATATACATTAATAATGATCTTATATTTCATTAAATTCATTCTTTTCAAGATCTTAAAATAAAATAAGGTTATTTAAATTTTTTTTCATAAATATAGAAACAATTTTTATTTAACAAAAAAGAAAAAGGAATTTTTATTTTCGTAATTTCCTTAAAGTAAACACTAAACTTCTCTCCTTTTTCCTTAAAAATAAAAATAAATTATTTGTGCCAAATTTTCAACCTTACCCATGTTTCCTAGTTCTAATATAATATCGGTGTCATGGGCATTGTGCATTGACTTTCTTGTTCAGTTGCAACTGCGATCTCTCAGGTATGGGTTAAACCCTAATCCTTATTTCTATGATACATATTTTTCCTTTTAATTTAATCTATCAATTTTTTTTTTGTTTACTTCTGACTGAAACTGCATTAATACTAATTGTCAATTACTATCATAAACAAGTAGTAGAAGTCTTGAAATAACAACACAAGAAACCAACAAAACGAAGTGAACTAAAATTCTAGGTTTTGCCCAACACCAGCAAAGAACATCAAAATCTGTCACAGCTCAACTTTGCAACTGTAATGGTTCTAGGACATGGATAGGTATAAGGCCACCGAAAATTTGTAGAACCCTTCTCATCACACAATCCACATAATATCATATCAACTAACTCATACTCATCCTAAGATCAGAACCTGAACTCATACATCTATCACATACTCAAACATACACTTACTCGTAATCTCATAAACTTATAATTCTCATATACTTATATATGTAAATCATCCATATAATTGCCATAAAGGCCAAAAGAATAGCTCTCTTTTACACACATGGAGCAACTATAATATCTCAAATACATATATAATAAATGGAGAAATTACATTGATTAGATAGGTTCTTTAGGAAGGAAAAATACTTGAAAAACTGAGCTGATAAACTTCTTAATCTCCTGAAAAATGGAATCACTAATGAGATAAAGCAGTGAGTAAAGAATATTTTACCATACTTGTGAGGCTAGGTAATTCAAGGTTAGCTCACAAGGATAGTAGGGCTCATAACTTGTCAAATGACTTACAATATAGCAAATGAGGCTCATATAACTCGTAATAATCAATAACTCGTAATATACAAGAATAATCATATATATAGCTCATAAAAAAAAATCATAACTCATAATAGATGGATATAGAAATCAAGCTCGTAATATATTAGGAATGGAGGCACTTTATTAGCATATTCCCCTCGTAATAAAGAATAAAGGCCAGTTGGGCATATTCTTCCTTGTAATAAGAGTAGAAGTATAATTAACATACTCTTACTCGTAATATATGGAATGGATCAGATTTTACGTCTATGATAATTTACCCTTCCTATATAGGGGTATGATATTATACCCTATCCATCGGGTTACAATGTGCACAAGGTCTAATGATTAATCCACATTACTAGGGGATTTCTACACCATTAAGATTATCACATATAGATAGAATAATTTAGGTTCTCATGGACAAATAGCTCATATAATTCGAATGATTCTCATACTCATAGACATATAACAATATATGGTTCTTAAAAAAACAATAATTAGCAAATGGCTAATTAAGAACTTATAAAGTTTAATGAAACATTTGGTTGAATCAAACAATTCTCATATACTCTTACTCATGGTAGCTTGCAAAAGAAATTAGGCATTATGCCTTAGGAATTCAAATACAAGAATAGTAGTATATTTTCTACTCACCTTTGCCAAAAGAATGCTCTATCACTCTATGGAAACTCCTCAATCACATCAAACAAAATGGCTCATCACAACCATCATGATCTCCATTATGACTTCTAGGAGGAACTATACACAAAAACACACACAAATAACAAATACACATCAATACATGCTCTTAATCATCATACACATGCTAGACTCTTGATTTCTAGTCTTAATCCCTCCCCAAGAATGAAATGTAACAATGGAGAAAAAGAAACTCAAAGAAACCAAAACCCTAACTCACCTCTTCAATAGATGCTTCAATAATGGATGAATGGATGAACCCTAGATCCTTTGGTTGATGCAATTAATAAAGTTCTTAGCATTTAATGTGAGTGGGTGAGTGATACTTTGAGATAAAAATGGGTTAGAGAGCTCTGAAATCTCGTGGACAAGTGAAATGGGGCTTAAATCTCTTTATATAACTCGCCAAATCTGCCCAGGCCTACTGCAATGAACAAGCATTCACTAAAGAAGAACGAGCGTTCATCTCATTTTTCTTAGTTTTAACTGTTCACATAAAAAGTTTCTGAACAAGCCTTCAAATGGGTGAACGAGCGTTCACATGTATGAACGAGCATTCATGATCTGTGAATGAATGTTCGTCACCAATTCCTCAATTTGCTACTGTTCACACAGAAGCCTTCTGAACGAGCATTCATGCTCATGAACGAGGGTTCATACTTCAAAATCTTCAAAACTACCTCCAATTCACCACATATAACTATAAACTCATCCCATTAGCCTCATTCCAATACAAACACAACATAATCATCACGCAACACTTAGCATACAACTCATAGCTCATAAACATACTTGGTATACATTTAATAACTCATGCAAAGGATCCAATGAATGTACACATGAACTTGGGGTATTACATTCTCCTCTCTTTATAAAAATTTATCCCCGAATTTTACAAATACACATGGTTTGCTTGTATTACACATGAAACTAATAAGGATACTTATATAACATATCTTGCTCATTTTCCCAATTGCACTCTTCTACATCATGATTCTTCCATTGCACTTTACTAATTGTTATCTCTTATTCCTCAACTTCTTTACTTGTCTATCAATGATTGCAACCGATACCTCTTCATAGGCTAAATTCTCATCTACCTCAATAGCTTGTGGTTGCAACACATGTGATGCATTGGCACATACTTCCTCAACATAGACACATGAAATGTGGGATGTATGTGACCCAAACTTGGTGGAAGAAATAGTCTATAGGAGACATTGCCAACTCTTTCCAACACCTCAAATGGTCCCACATATCTCGATGAGAGCTTGCCTTTCTTGCCAAATCTCATCACACCATTCATATGAGAGACTGTAAGAAAGACATGGTCTCCTATGGAAAAGTGGACATCTTTCTTCTTCGGATCCGTATAACTCTTTTGTCTACTGAAGGTAGTCTTCAATCTCTCTCGTATCATTGGCACTTTCTCAGAAGTTTCTTTGATCAATTATGGCCCTTCGATATGTTTGTCTCCCACTTCCATCCAATATACTGGTGATCTATACTTCCTATCATACAATGCCTCATACGGTGCCATACCAATGGTGGAGTGATAGTTGTTGTTATATGCAAACTCTATCAAGGGTAAATACTTATCCCAACTCCCACCAAAGTCTAACACATACATTCTAAGCATATCTTCAAGAGTCTGTATGGTTCTTTCTGATTGTCCATCGGTCTGTGGATGAAAAGTTGTACTGAAGTCCAACTGAGTACCCAAAGCTTCTTGTAACTTATACTAGAATCTAGATGTGAATTGAGTACCTCTATCTGATATAATAGACACTGGTACACCATGAAGGCTCACAATCTTGTTCAAATACAACTGGGCATATTAGGCTACTATGTAGGTTGTCTTGACTTCTAGGAAATGAGCTGACTTAGTCAATCTGTCAATTATCACCTATATAGAATCATAACCTCTCAAAGTCTTTGGCAACCCTACCACAAAGTCCATCATGATGTGCTTCCATTTCCACTCGGGTAGCTTGATTTCTTGCAATAAACTACATGACTTTTGGTTTTCAAACTTGACTTGCTGTCATGTCAAGCAAGAAGACACAAACTTAGCCACATCATTCTTCATACCAAACCACCAATAACAGTCCTTCAAGTCATAATACATCTTGGTGGCACTTGGATGAACACTGTAAGGTGCTTGATGGATCTCTTTCATGATCTTCTCTCTAAGATCATTCACATTTGGTACACATATCCTCTTCCCATAGAATAACACACTGTCTTTCAACTGAAATTCTGTTGTCTGACCCACTTGTACTTCTCTCTTTAATTTCCCAAGTGAAGGATCTTCACCTTGCGCTGCTTTAATCTCATCAATTAACTTAGGTTTCACTTGAAAGTGAGCAATCAGAACTTGAGATTTGGAAACCTCAATCTGTAACCCTTTGTTGAACAATTCCTTCAGTTTTTTTTTTTTTTTTTATCAAAGGTCTCTTCCTTACTGTAATCTGAGCTAAACTCCCCATAGATTTTCTACTCAAGGCATCCCCTACCACATTTGGTTTACCCGGATGATAAAAGATTTGACAATCATAATCCTTGAGTAGTTCTACCCATCTCCTTTGTCTTAGATTCAAGTCCCTCTGCTGCAAGATGTACTGGAGACTCTTGTGATTCGGTGTATATCTCACACTTCTCACCATATAAATAATGTCTCTATATCTTGAGAGCAAAGATAACTGCTGCCATCTCTAGATCATGTGTAGAGTAGTTCATCTTATACTTCTTCAATTGTCTCGAAGCATATGCAATCACCTTTCTGTGTTGCATAAAACACATCCAAGTCTCACTCTTGAAGCATCACAGTATATTGCAAATCCTCCTGATCCTTCTGGTAGTGCAAGTACTGGAGCTATAGTGAGGCAAGTTTTGAGTTTCTAAAAACTCTCTTCGCAATCATCATCCCATTAGAACTTCACTTTCTTTTTAGTTAGCTTGGTTAATGGTGAAGCTATCTTCAAGAAATCCTTGACAAGTCTCCTATAATAACCTGCCAAACCAAGGAAACTACGAACTTCTGTCACATTTGTGGGTCTAGGCCAATTCAACATTGCCTCAATCTTCTTAGGATCCACTTGAATGCCATATTTACTAACCACATGACCTAAGAAGCATACATGATCAAGCCAAAATTCACACTTCGACAATTTGGCATACAACTGATGCTCTCTCAACGTCTGCAATACAATTCTCATGTGCTCCTCATGCTCTTATTTACTTTTGGAGTAGATAAGGATATCATCTATGAATACAATGACAAACTTATCTAAATATGGCTTGAACACTCGATTCATCAAGTCCATGAATGCTGCTGACTCATTTGTCAACACAAATGGTAACACTGTGAACTCATAATGGTCATATCTTGTCCTAAAGGCAGTCTTACATATATCCTCACTCTTGATCCTGAGCTGATGATAGCCCGATCTGAGATCAGTCTTAGAGAAATGACTTGCTCCCTGCAATTGATCAAACAAATCATCTATCCTTAGTAAAGGATACTTGTTCTTAACAGTCATCTTGTTCAACTGCCTATAGTCGATACATAGCCTCATAGAACCATCCTTCTTCTTCACAAATAGAACCGGCGCACCCCACGATGAGCTGCTTGGTCTGATAAATCCCTTGTCCAATATATCTTGCAACTGCACTTTAACTCCTTCAACTCTACTGGTGCCATTCTGTAAGGAGGAATAGATATTGTTTGTGTACCAGGGAAAAGTTTGATATTGAACTCAATCTCCCTTTCGAGTGGCAACTCTGGTAGCTCTTCTGGAAATATATCCGAAAACTCACTAACTATCGGTATTTACTGTACCTCATTAGGAGTTTCCCTTGTATCAACCACATGCGCCAAATATCCTCGACATCCTTTCCTTAGAAGTCTCCTTGCCCCAATGGCCAATATGAAATTGGAAGATACATCACTTCTATCCCCTTGAAACATAAACTCACTCTCATCTTGTGGCTTGAACTCTATCTTTTTATCATGATAGTCTATATGAGCATGGTGCTTGGACAACCTATCTATACCAAGAATTACATCAAACTCTAGTACCTCCAATTCAATCAACTCACTTAGAAGCTTTCTCCCATCAATCTCAACCATGTATGAAAGATACACATGTTTTACTTCTATTGGTTCCCCTAAAGGAGTGGACACTTCTAAGGAGTTACTCATGAGTTCTCTACCCTTACCCAATCTCTTAGCAAAGTAAGGCGAAACAAATGAATGGGTAGCACCCGAATCAAGCAAAACTCTAGCTTGTGCATCTTGGATAGAAATGATACTTGTCACTGTAGTATTTGAAGTACGAGCCTCTTATTGGTTTAAGGCAAATACTCTGCCTCTACCTCTCCCTTCTAGAGCTTGATTGGTACTGGGTGTTTGGCCTTGCCCTCTACCTCTACCTCTATCTCTTGAACTCCTAGTGTCAGGCCTAGCCATCTGCACTATGGGCTGGGAAGTAGCAAGTGTATTTTGATTATCTCCCTACAAAGGACAACCCTTAATATAATGCCTTGTCTGGCCACATTTGTAACATATCCCTGCCGCTGTCCGACATACTCCATCATATCTTCGCCTACATGTAGCACAAGTAGGTCGGCTATAGCTCTGTTGCTCATGTCTAGATACAGAACTTATGGCTGGAGCAGATGCCATAGATACTACTCTAGTCTGTCCCCTACTCTGACTACCTCTTCTATATTGACTCTGAACCATATTAGAAGTAGCAGGCTCCACTGTCTTCACCTGAGAACTACTCCCTCCACCTCTACTCTGGTTACCAATACCCTTAGGTTTGTTCTTGTTCCTTTGATCCCTTTCAATTTTATCTTCTTTGCTCTTAAATTCCATTTGCTTTGCCTTGTCGATCAGCTTGGACAAGGAAACAAACTCAATGGCACATAAGGCATTGTGTAGAGGTGCTATCAAACCCCTTATGAACCTTTTAATCTTAGCAGCTTCCGTAGGCACTATCTCTTAGGCAAACTTACTTAACCGAGTAAATTCTTTGGCATAGTCGGTCACTGACATGCCTTGCTGCTTCAGCCTCTCAAACTGGGCTATTATGTTCTCTCTTTCTCCTTTGCTCAAGAATTTCTCTATCATATCCTGTTTGAATTGTTCCCATACCAGTGGCATTTCCTTATATAATTGGTTCTCTATATGATGTTGGAACCAATCCCAAGCATTATCTTTTAGTAAAAGTCCCACCAATTCGATTGCTCTAACATCAGAACACGACAATCGTCTCACCACCTTCTCAACTAACTCAAGAAATTCGTGCAATTCTTCTCCATACTCACCATGAAATTCTAGGAGTCCCATTTTCAGAAAGCTATACATGCTCACCCCCACCATCATCAATCACTCCCCTAGCCACATGTCTAGGAACAGGAGCATTCACAGAAGCTGGTGGAGGTGGCATTCTCTCTTGAATCGGTGGAGGAGGCGGTACTACATGAGCATTTTATTGCCTTAACCGTCTCAACTCCAACAATTCTCGATGGAGTTCTTCATTCTCACACCTTAAATCATCATCTCTTGGAGGAACATGGACTTCCTCTGTTTGAACCTAGCGTCTAACCCAAGGTGGCTCAAGTGGTTCCTCATGAATGGAGGCGGCATCCGAAGCCACTTTCGGAGCTCTTACATTCTCAAGAGGGACTCGCCTCGATCTACCTCTTTCCCTTGCTCTAGCTCTTCTAGGCGGCATCTATAAGATGAACACATAACAAAGATTTAACACATGACGGTTAACGCGGATTTACATATAAACGAGAACTTCAAATGACATTGAGCAATTCTCCTATGTTTCATGGTGTTCACATACTCTAAGACTCATAAAGTCTAAACTAGACTTAACCTTATGCTCTGATACCAACTTTGTCATAACCTAACTTCGTAACTGTGACGGTCCTAGAGCATGGGTAGGCATAAGGCCACCAAAAATCTGTAGAACCCTTCTCATCACACAATCCACATAACATCATAACAACTAACTCATACTCATCCCAAGATCAGAACCTGAACTCATACATCTATCTCATCACATCACATCACATACGCAAACACACACTTACTCGTAATCTCACAAACTTATAATTCTCATATACTCATATATGTAAATCATCCATATAATTGCCATAAAGGCCAAAAGAATAGCTCTCTCTTACATACATGGAGCAACTACAATATCTCAAATACTTATATAATAAATGGAGAAATTACATTGATCAAATAGATTCTTTAGGAAGGAAAAATGCCTGAAGAAATAAGCTGATAAACTTCTTAATCTCCTATAAAATTGAATCACTAATGAGATAAAGCAGTGAATAAAGAATATACTACCATACTTGTGAGGCTAGGTAATTCAAGGTTAGCTCACAAGGATGGTAGGGCTCATAACTTGTCAAATGACTTACAATATAGCAAATGAGGCTCTTATAACTCGTAATAATCAATAACTCGTAATATACAAGAATAATCATGTATATAGCTCATAAAAAAAAATCATAACTCATAATAGATGGATATAGAAATCAAGCTCGTAATATATTAAAACTAAAAGCACTTTATTAGCATATTCCCCTCGTAATAAAAAATAGGGACCTGTTGGGCATATTCTTCCTCGTAATAAGAGTAGAGGTATAATTAACATACTCTTGCTCGTAATACATAAAATAGATCATATTTCACATCTAGGACAATTTACCCTTCCTAGATAGGGGTAGGATATTATACCCTATCCATCGGGTTACAATGTGCACAAAGTCTAATGATTAACCCACATTACTAGGGGATTTCTACACCATTAAGATTATCACATATAGATAGAATAATTTAGGTTCTCATGGACAAATAGCTCATATAATTCGAATGATTCTCATACTTATAGACATATAACAATATATGGTTCTCAAAAAAATAATAATTAGCAACTGGCTAATTAAGAACTTATAAAGTTTAATGAAACATTTGGTTGAATCAAACAATTCTCATATACTCACTTACTCATGATAGCTTGTAAAAGAAATTATGCATTATGCCTTAGGAATTCAAATACAAGAATAGTAGTATATTTTCTACTCACCTTTGACAAAAGAAAGATCTATCACTCTATAGAAACTCCTCAATCACATCAAATAAAATGGCTTATCACAACCATCATGATCTCCATTATGACTTCTAGGAGGAACTATACACAAAAACACATACAAATAACAAATACACATCAATACATGCTCTTAATCACCATATACATGCTAGACTCTTGATTTCTAGTCTTAATCCCTCCCCAAGAATGAAATGTAACAATGGAGAAGAAGAAACTCAAAGAAACCAAAACCCTAACTCACTTCTTCAATAGATGCTTCAACAATGGATGAATGGATGAATCCTAGATCTTTTGGTTGTTGCAATTAATAAAGTTCTTAGCATTTAATGTGAGTGGTTGAGTGATACTTTAAGAGAAAATGGGTTAAAGAGCTCTGAAATCTAGTGGACAAATGAAATGGGGCTTAAATCTCTTTATATAGCTCGCCGAATCTGCTTAGGCCCGCTGCGATGAACAAGCATTCACCAAAGAAGAACGAGCGTTCATCTCATTTTTCTTAGTTTTAACTATTCATACAGAAAGTTTCTAAATGAGCCTTCAAATGAGTGAACGAGCGTTCACATGCATGAACGAGCGTTCATGATCTATGAATGAACATTCATCACCAATTCCTCAATTTGCTATTGTTCACGTAGAAGTCTTCTAAACGAGCATTCATGCTCATGAACGAGGGTTCATACTTGAAAATCTTCAAAACTACCTCCAATTCACCGCATATAACTATAAACTCATCCCATTAGCCTCATTCCAATACAAACACAATATAATCATCACGCGACACTTAGCATACAACTCATGGCTCATAAACATACTTGGTATACATTTAATAACTCATGCAAAGGATCCAATGAATGTACACATGAACTTTGGGTATTACAAAATCATACCCATATATAATAACATTTAGAAAAGAGAAGTGCCCTTCCCCTTTTTGTCTCCACCAATCTCAAAATGCTTGCACCTCTTTATTGGATGCTGAGACACATTATTACAGCCTTGACATTGCAACCTCAGAACAATCTTTTTGATGGTCTTGGCTTGTCTGCCCACCATATCCAGATTGAATTCAGGTTAACTTCTTAAGATCTTGGTACTTCAAACTCTAATTACTAATTTTAGATAAGTAATATCTAAAAATCATCTTTTATGCCCATTGCTTGTTTAGCTTAGCTTTTCACATGTATTAAACTTTCGTTTGGTTGAATTTGCTTTGTTTGAAAATTTTAATTACTCCATTTATAATATTTTTGGCCTAAAATGCACTCACAAATATCTTATTTAGTTTCATTAATTTAAATCATTGTATTAAATCTTCACATGGTAGTTTGAATGTAATAGGATCATTACAAGCCAATGTAATTATTAGAAATATATCTGGTTAAGATTATTCATTAAGAACATGTTTTCCCCTATTTTCACATATCAAATATAGCTTCATGGTTTTAATATGTTAAACTATTGTAGGCTATAAAATATTAAAGATGATTCGAAAACAACTTGAAAAGGCAAACCCTTTGCAACCTCAAAAAAAGAGGCCAAGTGTTTTAAATTTTCAGTCATGTCCACCCCAATTTGCAAATCAAGATGAGCCTACTGATGAGAATTTGGATTCTCAAAATTGTTCCCAATCATCATTTCCACATGACACTCAAGAGGAATTGAGTAGTTATTCTGATACCGAGCTTAAGTAAACCTCATTTGCATTGATTTTCGATGTTTTTATGATAATTAAATTGTATTTCACTCTTTTCTATTATTATTTTGTAGCTATATCTACTCCTCCATGCAAAACTCGAGGTCCCACTATACTTGCTAACATATGGAACCTGCGGGAAGGAGAGGAATTGCCGAAAAAGTTTAATGATTACAATCAATGTGTTGATGATGGTGAGCTTGAGTATTTTTGTGGAACAGTAACAAGAAATCAAGATTTGACTCCGCTTAAATATGCTGATTGGAGAAAGGTTCCCTCAGATATCAAAACAACTATACTGATAGTTGTTTAGGTACAATATTAATTACTTTTAAATTATATGAACTTCATTTTAATTTACAATTAATGAGTCTTTATTACAATGTTGTATCTTTGATATCAATCTAATATAACTTTTCATTTGGCTCTATTACTATTTTTTATTTCAACTATTTCTATTTTAGAAAAAGTTTAAATTAGCACCAACTAGAAAAAAGTGGGTACTCCAATAAGTTGGCAAGTGTCTAAGGAGTTACAAGCACACTTTGTTTGAAGAAAATTTTCACAAGTACAAATCTCTAGCTGAATTAAAGGAGAATCCACCTCCTAGAACAAATCAAAAACAATGGGAAAAACTTGCTACTCAATGGTATACACAAGAGTGGCAGGTAAGCTTATCTATCTACTTAATGAGTCTTTTTTTATTCATTCTTCTTAAAATAAGTATGGAATATATATAACCAAATCAATCAGAATTAACAATCATCTTTAATTTAATAATTATATATATTCTATATGCTTTAAATTTACTCTAGTAATGGCCCTTATTATTTAAACTACAATTGATGTGTGCCTATATA
The DNA here is from genome assembly GCA_949750685.1 of Vernicia montana. Classification (NCBI taxonomy): domain Eukaryota; kingdom Viridiplantae; phylum Streptophyta; class Magnoliopsida; order Malpighiales; family Euphorbiaceae; genus Vernicia; species Vernicia montana. The sequence goes on from CATKHJ010620919.1 coordinate 12,137, forward strand.
AAATCTGGCAATATACGATCTATGTATGAGTGAATACAATAATAAGGTGTCACTGTAAGGTAAATGCTTTAGCCATAATGTGAAAAAGGAGTGTAACTATATATGTCTTTAATAAACTCTCCAAGTAGAACTAGTAAAACTATGGCCATAGACAAAACTTACAAAATACTACAATACGAAAGTGAGATATACTTAAGGCCATATTGATTTATCTTATGACAATTGTAAATTGCCTATTTTACAAAATATAAAACAGTGTAAATTAATAGTGATTACATTGTTTCGAACCACTCTTATACTTCAGATTTTTGAGAGAATACATTAAAGAACTTCTAAGCATCTTGAATACGAAGCAAAGTTTGACCAC
>CATKHJ010620944.1:0-18294 GCA_949750685.1 Vernicia montana
AGGTCGAAGGCTGAAGTCGAAGACTGATGGTCGAAGACCGAAGGTCGAAGACTGGTGGTCGAAGACCGAAGTCGAAGACTGGTGGTCGAAGACCGAAGTCGAAGACTGGTGGTCGAAGACCGAAGTAGAAGACTGGTGGTCGAAGACCGAAGACAAAAGTCGAAGGTCGAAGACCAAAGACAAAAGTCGAAGGTCGAATACCAAATCTACTGTTCACGTGACTGTTCATTCTGATTTCTGAATCAGGCAGTAGCGTCCACTACTCCTCTTTTAACTTGCTCGATCCTTTCAATCATCCTCAATACACATTCAATAACATTTATAACCCATTCACATTATCAATTAGCAATCAATACACGAATGTTCGGGGTATTACAGACAATGATGTGATTTGATGAGAATAAGAATGTTGGTATGATTGAGATGAGAGCCTATGTGGCTTTGATTTGATGTTTTGATAGGTTCTGCTTGACAGATGGGCCCATAACCTTGAGATGTGACAGTTACAGCTGTCATGTTGATGTTTTGTCGTTTATTGAGCAGTCAGGCTTACTACGGGTTCCGGAAGCCTTAAACTTTCCCGTTCCCTAGTGCCGATCACGTGCCTTCAGGTTCGGGGCGTGACATATTATATCTTCTTTCCAATTAATATAATACTTTTAGATTTTTTCCGATCATCTATATAATAACCCACCTACAATTAATTAATTAATACAATGAAGTCTTTCTAGTTTCAAGTACAATTATTGTTATTATATATAAGTAGTTAATTAATTGTTTGGAATTACGTAGAATTTGAGCATATTAAATGCCTCCATTGCATCAGATCTACTTTTGAAGTATTTATTAACAGGATTAGACTTTTATCTCCTTTCCAATTAATATCCTACTTCAAAATTTAGATCTGATCACTAATTCACAATGGAGTCTTGATAGTTTTTAAGTATAATTATTTTTATATATGTCCAATTAGTTAAATTTTTTAAATTACATTGAAATTAAACATATTCTCTGTACTGGAATACTAAAAAGTCCCCATTGCATTTGGAACATTGCATATGGTTAGTATTTGATTTGATCAAATCTAAAAGAATTAACATGATTAGAGATGAACATTGTATCTTCTTTCTTTTTAATTCTTGTAGATTGGATGAAATCAACTACTAACTCATATACAATGGAGTAGATTGGATCCAATCTAGAAGTATTAACAGGATTAGAGAATATCATTGTATCTCCTTTCCAATTAATGTCTACTTCTAGATTGGATCCGATCAACTACTAATCCATCTACAATGGAGTCTTTCTAGTTTTTAAGAATAATTATTTTTATGTCCAATTAGTTAAATGTTTGAAATTACATTGAAATTGACCATATTCTCTATACTGGAATACCACAATGTCGCCAAATGTGGAAACTAAAATTTAACAGGTGTAATACCATACATTTTTAAAGGAATAAAGAATATAATTATTTCTCCTTTCCTTTTTAGATTAGATGATTTCACATCTGTTTAATTTTAGTTTCCAACTATAGAGATTTTGTAGTATTCAAGTACAAAAGACATGTTCAATTTCAATTTTAATTTCCAATGTTTTTAGTAACCTTAAAATTAGACATGTTCTAATACTTAAATACTAAAAAAATTTCCATTGAAGATGCAAACAAATATTTGACAAGACTAAAGTCAGACGTCTTAAAAGGAATGAAGATAAGCATTAATTGTTTCTCCCTTCCCTTTTAGATTCTTCTAGCTTGAATCCTTTCAAAGTTTTGTTTACACCTTCAATGGAGATTATCTAGTATAATTTAAATACTAAAACATGTACAATTTAAAATTCAAAATTTTGATTACTAAGGTTGATTTCATATTACAAAATAATTATAAACATCAATTGCACTTAATATATTATCTTCGATCCATGCATAATAAAATAGAATCAAACAAATATATACCTACTTCTTAACATGAATGAAAGATATCATTGTATCTTCATTCCTTTTATGAAATAGACATGAATTTATAGAATACTATTTTATTATGCATGAACCATATCTAATATTTAAGTACATTGAATATTTTCAATAACTTTGTAATTATTAATTTTGTGACCTCAAACGTTGAAATTGGACATTTCATTATACATAATTAAATACTAATAAAATTGATAAGGATCCCGAATTTAAAGATTTTTAGGGTGTAATACCACTCATCTTAAAATTATTGGAAAATAACATTGTTTTTCCTTTCCTTTTTAGATGATGGTACGGCAACGTAAAAATCTTTAAATTTAAGAGCCCTATCAAATTTATTAGTATTTTTAAATACAATGAAATGCTCAAGTTCAATATTTAATAATTTTAATTTTTTATAATATTTACCTTTTTTATTTATTTTTAGATTTTTACCATTTTAATATTTTTTTTTACTTTACAATTTTATTAGATTAAAGTCATATGGATTAAATGATTTTAATATTATTATTTTTTACGAAATCTGTGAATTTTGTTGATTATTAATTTTTTATTACGATAATTTGTCATTATTATGGTAATTAGATTTTTATTTGTCTTTTATATTTTTATTAATTATTGGTTATTATCTTTTATTTTTTTTATTTCTCTATTATTCATTTAATTTTTTTATTTTATTATAATTTGTCAAAATTTATTTAAAAAATATTCTATAAGATTTCCTAGTCATTTAATTTTTTTTTTGTGAGACGTGATTATTATTTTTTAGTCATTATCAAGCAAATTAGTCATATTTTGTCATTATCAAACAAATTAGTCATTATTTGTCTTTTATTTTTTCTTATTGGTTTTTATCTTTTATTTTTTCATTTCTCTATAATGTAAGTTAATTTTTTTCCTATTATTATAAATTATAATTAGTCAAAATTTAATTACAAAATATTTATAAGATTTCTCTTAATTTAAGATTGGCATCTTAAATTAACTTACATTTTAATCTTTAATTTTTTTTGGGTAAGACTTGATTATTATTTTTATTATTATTACATATTTTTTTAAGAATATACTAAAATACTCCTTTTTTCATTACCCAAATCTATATGACTTAATAAATTTTATTATTATTATTATTATTATTATGAAATAATTTGCATTTTTTTATTTGAGATAATTTGCATGGAATTAATTAATGAAAAAAATTTAAACTAATAAAATTGATACTCATGAATTCAAATATTATTTTTTTATTATTGTTTTTTCTTTTATTTTTTTATTTGTCTAACCATACACATAAAAGAAATTACAGATCTAAAATCACAGAAATGCAAAAATCAAGCTAACAAATCTAATAAAATAAAAAATACGGAAAAATTATTTATAATTACACAGCTACACAAATCTAATAATAAATAATTTTAACAATACAAAAAAATTATTCAAACTAATTAAACTATTTTTATTTTATTTATTAATTAAATTTATTTATTTTTACATAATAAGATAAAGATTTTAGCCAGCTTATTGCATTCAAATTAATGACAGCTGATACCCTTTTTTTTTTTTTTCTCTAGTCAAAATGATATTACAAAACAACATAGATCTAAAAATAAATAATTTCTAAAATAACAGAAAAATTATTTCAACTAACAAATACAAAACTAAAAATAATATTATACTTCACAAATCAAAGATACCAAATTCACAGATCTAATAAGTACGATCTAAAAATCAAAAATCATTTTTATAAATAATTTTAAAAATACATATCTAAAAATAAATTATGTAAAAATAAATTCAAACACAAATAAAAGGAGCAAAATTAAACCAAGCAAAAAAAATAAAAATACCAGAAACACGGCGAGGAACGATGAACGACGAGTAACATTGATGGAGTGCCGGCTGGTTCTTCCACCAATGGCGGCGAAGGAATTGAAAGTCACATGAACAACGGCGAGGTCGAACACTAGAAAAAAAAATAAAAATATACAGAAAAATAAAAAAAAAATAAAAATATACAGAAAAAAAAATAAACGAACATTAGAAAATCAGAAAAAAATTAAACGAAAATTAAAAAAATGGAAAAATAAGAAAGTCACAGAAACGAAAATCAAAGATGCTTACCTTCGATTTATTTCCTTTTCTTTTTTTTTTCTTCTCTCTCTCCCTCTCTCTCATGCGGCTGCCGATTCAGTTTAGGATGAATATGTGCCTGATAGGGTTTTATAATATATAGCAGGCACAGATTCATATGTGAGCAGAGAAAGACAACAATGCCCTCCTCAGTTAGGGTTTTTAAGTTTCGCGACACCAATATGTGTCGCTAACCTCAACTCGATAAGTGAAACAATATTTACCTTTGTCGTTTCACATATACAAGTATAGCGAAGCAATACGTAGCGTTGCTATCTTATAGGGTGTCGCTGAACGTGATAGTTGCGTCGCTAACTTTGTCACCACGGAGAATTAAAAAATTAGCGGTAACTTGGCGCCAAATGTAGTGGTGCGATTCTCCGCGTGTCGCTATGTAACGACGCTAATGTCATCACTAAAGCAATGCCATATTTAGTGCCACATTTTGGTGGCAATTTTAGTGACGCATTGGCATTGTCGCTATCACGTCGCTACTGCGTCATTAAAACAACCATGATAATTCCATCTTCTTGGCTTTGCTATAATGTCGCTAAGGAGTCACTAATAGCAACATTTTGTTTGTGTTTGCGTCGCTATTTAACTATTTTTCTAGTAGTGAAGCCAGTCTAACTTCTGGTATTAGCACCCTAAGAGTGATGCCTTTAGTCTGTCCACAGAGCTCAACTTACTTTTGGTACTTGAATGACTATTTCGTCGCCTCTCTTTTATGAGCCCAGTTCAACGAAGCCATCCTCGAATTCCTTGAAGTGGTTTAAGGTGTGTTGATAGACTATATGTGTTTGGTGTTTACATTCACTCAACCAACACTACTATTAGTGTATAGTGAAGATGAGTTTCGTGGTTGAAACTCAAATCTTCAACTTATGCAAAGACAATAATGGAAGTTCCCTTCCTCTTCCATTCACTAGCAATTAATGCAATAGGAAATGAAAGAGTGAAAAACCCAAAGCACTTTCAATCACCTTGTATGTTGCAAGTTAATGGTAAAGGAAGAATAGGTTTGCTTATATTCACTCAATCACAACATCTTTTGCAAACCATGCAAAGGAAGAAGAAATAGATGAAGAAGATTTTTCATTCTTGCTTAACTCTACACTACAACATTAACATGCAAGTTAAAAGAAGAGAAAAATAATTATTTTTCTTTTTTCTATCTCTACATGTTCATTTCATCAAGAAAAATGAATAGAAAAGAAAGCTTAGTTTGTATTTTTCATTTTTCATTTCTCTACTCTTTCATCTTATGAAGTAGAATGAAGAAGAAAAATAAGGAGTTGATTTCTTCATCTTGAATGTCTAATGTGTTGAGATTTTCCACTAACTTCTCTCTACCTTACTTATAACCTAGTTGTAGTCTAAGATAGTTAGAGAGGGAAAGTTAATTATGTTGCTACTGGGGAGCCCGCTTCCTTGGGAGATCTTCAACATGGGCCTAATGAGGGACACACTCATGGGTTTGACACCACACTCGAACCTAAAACCTTAAGGCATTGAGTTTATAGGTCATTCCCACTTATATGTCTCTCCTTAATCTCATATCTTTCTAATGTGGGATTCCACACTCTTGAAATCCTAACAATCTCCCCCTCAAGAGTGAACTTTCACATTGGACTTGGGCTCCCCCTTGAGCGAAAGCTTTTTCTTGATTTGAGTATACAGTATCACTTTGAGCACTTCTACTTTCACCGGTCTAGGCCCACCGGGAGTAACCTTGCTCTTCCACCTGGAAGTGGCTACCACGGGATCTGACCACCATCTTCATACTTATCCCTGCCGAACCATCGGCTCTGATACCACTTGTTGCGACTAGGAAGCCCGCTTCCTTGGGAGATCTTCAACATGGGCCTAATGAGGGACACACTCATGGGCTTGACACCACACTCCAACCCAAAACCTTAAGGCATTGAGTTTATGGGTCATTCCCACTTATATGTCCCTCCTTAATCCCATCTCTTTCCAATGTGGGATTCCACACTCTTGAAATCCTAACAAATTATACTAACTAAAGTGGTGGTGATGGTAAAGCTTGTTAGCTTGACATGTGTACTCACACTTGTCTTAAGCTTACAAAGCTTTTATTTTTGGTTAAGACACTTATCTTCCACCAAATTCCATTAAGCTTAAACATTAAGCTTAATACATAATTTGTCGTAAGGTCTTACCATCCAAATCCCTAAATCAATTTAGGGTTTAGGGTTTAAGAAACCTTAATTGCCTTTTTCCATTTAATACTAAACAACTATTAGTCTTTCGATTTAGTCCTTGTCACTTATATATAATATAAGTTAACTAAATCGATAAACCCCTAAATATTGGACTAGCCATAAATCATGCTAGGGGCCCTGTAAATTTAATTATTTATCTAAATTATTTAATTGATCATTTAATTAATAATCGAGATAATGAGTCTGATCACACAGTACTCTTTCTATGTGCAACTTTCTAAGTTCATACCTAATTAGCAATGGGATATGATATCAGTTCCTGATATCACGAAAATGTCCCACCAATCGAAAATCCCCAGTTCCTCTTGGTTTTCCATAAGTCGTGAGTGACCTATAGTATAAGATATCGTGACTACCTAATTAGTATAAATGTGATAAGTTGATTACTGACATTCTATGCACCTTGATCATAATTACCATGCACTAGAATTCCTTAGTTACAAAGACCTGGTTTCAGCTAAGATCATGGTAGATGTCAAACCCTAATACCAAAACACTATGAACATGTTATTATGTTCTATTCTTGATAAGATTAGACTCCCACTAGAAAGACCTTTTTTATTATGTCTAAAGTACTTTGACCAAAGATTTAATATCAAAAAGAACCTGACAGTATAGTACTTTAACCCCGTTTACTAGGAGGAATGAATCTTATATATGTTGAACACCAGGTCCTACTATATAAATAACTAAAGCCACACATGCCATATGTCGGTGCATGGATAGCCCCATCATGTATGCAATAGCAAACCTTAGCTACATATATATGGACAACCATATCACCTCATGTCGAAGGATTATATGTACAATTATGACTAGGATGACGATTGATTGACAAATAATAAAATCCCATGTTAACCTTATCCTACATCACAGTTCAACTAATTTTTTAATTAGTGTTTACATGTTTGTTATAACATTCCAGTCAAGTGGTTTGTGACTCACCACTTCCATTTCATTGGTTTCAAACTAACTAGGAAGACAAACAGAGGTGACAGCATTTCTGGACTAGTACGACTCAAGTGAAGTATAATACCCTAAGTTCATGTAACCATATATGTTGAATTCTTTGTGTATGACTTGCAAATTTCAAGGATTAATGGAAAGAACGAAGTAACGCCGATTACTTAATTGTAACAAGCGTTACCATGAATTGCAAATTATGGAAATCTTGGCAGAGAGCAAATTCATGGACGTTAGGATTTGATAACATCGGTTACATGTATGTAACACACATTACAAATTTGGAATGCCTATTACTGATTGGAGAGTCACGACCGTTACGTTTTTGGAATGAGCATTACGGAATTTTTGAATTTCAGGCAAAGAGAAAATTAACTCCCATTACAGTTGAGTACGCTTGTTATAAAATCATGAACAGTAGCGTGAACAGTGTTGTGTAAATCCCATTACATAAGGGTAACACATGTTACACATGTCGAGGATAAAATTGGAATGTCAGGCTATAGAAGGGAATTTAAAACACTTCTCTCTCATTAATTCCATTTAATGTATTTGAAATCCCCGGTAGCTCAGAGAAACACCTAACCCACCTTCCTCAAGTGCTAAGAACATCATTTATTGCTTCTGTCCCATCACCCAAAGGATCTAGGTCAAGTTATTTGTCTTCATCTGTTCCACCATTAAAGCTTTGGTGAACAAGGTAAGTTGGATTTTAGGGTTTCTTCTCTTTCTATCATAGGAGTTTAATATAAGCGTTAAGGTTAGAGTATGATTTCTATTGTTGCTTAAGCTGTGAGTATAGATTAATTTGTTCCTTTTCCATGTATTGATATTTATATAGCTCTTAGTAGAGGTCAAGGAGAATAAGAAGATGGCTGATGTGACCATTATTTTCGCTTGATGTGAAAAGAGTCTTTAAGGATTTTTGAACATTCTTTTGTCAAGGTGAGTGAAAAATATACTATTATGATTGTGTTTTAACCCATAAGGCTCAAAAGCCTAATTCTTTCATAACGCCCTAAATGCTTATTGATAAGTATATATATACATGTATATAATGTTCATGTTTTCTTTCATTTATGAACCATGATATTGAACCATGATTATTGATGACCCCATGAACATGTGAAACTTCCATATAAATTTTTTCATGAAACTATATAAACCATTTGTCTATTGTTGATTATTGTATGACCATGAATGACCAAGACCTAAAGCAGAAATCCTCTAAACTGATGTGGGGTAAAACCATTAGACTGTGTGCACATTGTACCCACGGATAGGGTAAAGTATCTGAACCTTATCTAGGAGGGGTATATATCCTAGTCATGGGATCTGATCAGTCTCATATAGTGTTCATGGTGGCGTGCTCCAAAAAATAGCCTCTGCCTCGGGCATGATAATAAGCCTCTGCCTTTATTTCCAAGGTGAGTATGCAATAATGTCTTTGCTCTCAAGTATGCTAGTAAGCCTCTACTTTTATTTTCAAGGTGAGCAATAGATACATGTGCCTCTACTCTTAAATCATGACTGATTTCTACTAAATCTAATGATTATTCAAAGTTACTAAATTATACCATTGCTATTGATTCCAAGTTCATTGTATCGCATCACCCATTGAACCAAGATATTGCTATAATTGTTTATTAATATAAGTAAACTATGAACTATCCTTTGTAAGCCATCCTTAAATTACCAAACCTCACAAGTTTGGTAATATATTTTTTACTCACTGAGTTACCTCACTAGTTGTTGTTGATGTTTGTTAAGGGAGCTACAGTTTATCAATTGGGTCCTAAGGCTTTCTTCCTTCCTTGGGAACTCTTGTGATCAATGTAAAGGTCCACTTGTTTCTTACACACACACACACACACACACACACACACACACACACACACATATATATATATATATATATATATATATATATTCTTTTTGGTTAAATCTAGAGCTCCATATGTGTAATTGAAGATATCCTTTTGGCCTATATGTTAAGAACCTTTATGGATGAATTAGAATGTTTATGGTTATGTATTAAGCTAATGATACAAGAATGATATTGACTATGATGAATGGTATGACTATATTATAATATGTGATAAGTGTATGATAAGCAGGTTCTAATCTTGGGATTATGTATTGATTGTGCGAATTAATTATGGATTAGTTGCATGATATCGTTATGGAATGTAGAGTGGTATGGTTTCTACAGGTTTTCGGTAGTCTTATGCTTACCCATACCCTAAGATCGTCATAGCCCCTAAGTTGAGATGTGACACGAAGAGCCCTATGCCCATGAACAGTTTTAAATACTTGTATTAGGTTAAGCTGTCATCCCATTCTCCACACTGAGAAAAGCTCACCTAATAAGTTACTTAGGGACTATATTCTCAATTATGAAAGGTCATCATAAGAGAATATATTATTGCCATGGGGATAATTGGTTATCCAATCACTGTGTGTATACAGCCCTAGGGCATACTATGCTATCATTAATTTATTTTATTCTTTAATTATCTTTAGCTATTTAAAAATAAAACTAATATTATTGGAATAATAAGAGATTAGGATGTACATTTATGTAATTTGACTATAAATCAAATTTTAATTAAATTGACTCTTTTTACAAAATTTTATGATTTTTATTTACTTTAAATTTGAAATCATTTATTTTTTAGGGGAAGTACAAAAAAGAACCCTGTGATTTGACCCCTTTACACTTATGTGTCTGTAGTTTTTTTTTTTTTTTTTTTTTTTTTACAAAAAGGATCTTGTGTTTCTTTCCATTAGCAATTAGGGGTCTACAGCCCTAACGCCGTTAGTGCCTGCTGACATGGCACTAACGTGGCATTTGTGAACCCCACATTTAAAATACTTTTTTCTGACTATATATGCCACATGGATTTTATTATTCCATGTGGCAAATTAAAATACGCCACATGGAATAATATTTTACATGTGGATTATTAAAAAAAAATAAAACAAATACAAATATGGATTCATAATCAGGTGGGCGAACTGAGAACGAGCAAAATTAAATCCCTAATTTCATTATTCCCTAAATCAAATCCCTAAGTCACCTTCATCATCCACCAAAACGAGATTTGTTAGAATCAAATCCCTAACACAATAGACAACTAAAGCTAGTGAGGACACCACCGCCACAGTAGCCAGCAACGATATTGCGGTGAAGCCGAGGGAACTGTTGGGACGAGAGGAGTTGCTTCAAGCATATGGGATAAGGTTTTATACCTTACCGAAGATAGGGGAACAAAGTTTAGCAATTGTGTTTAGTTTCGATTCACAGGAGTTCAAACATTAATTTTGTAATTTCATCTTTGTTGCTCTGTGTTGGGATTTTGCATCGTTGTTGTTGTGTTGGGTATTTGAAGTCGCTGCTCTTCTATTGGGTTGGTTCCTCTTGTGTGGGTTATATACTCTGTTCGTGCAGTGGAGTTAAAGGTCACTTTGGGCAGCTGCTTCATTTGGGATCAATTTATATGTTGGGCATATGCTATAGCTTGGAATATAAAAATTGATAAAGTGATATGTGCACACTAATCAATTTATTCCATTGTCTTCATATGTCATTAGAATAATTGAATAAAAAATATTTTTATTTTTTTGGGTTTTGCCTTTTGAATAAGGGTTAGGATTTTGTTACTGTGAATGGGTAAAAGGGTTAGGGTTTTGTGTATATGGGCAAATGGCCATATTGGTTTCTATATATGGGTAAATGGGCATATGACTATTGTTGATGGGTAAATGGAATATGGTATTAATTTGTTGTATTTAAAATTGCAGGTTGGTAGTTAGCTTTTTAACTACCATGTCTGAGTTTGTCAATCTAGTTATTCATCATGGTGGCAGATGGGATAATGAAAACAATATGGTGTACCAAAGGGGGAAAATTACCAGGATTAACAATGTATTGACATTGACTAACTATCTAAATTTGAACTATTTGGTTATAGCAAAGACCTAGACTATACAAGTGGATGTAGGATGTGGTTTAAAATAGCAGGTTTGAATAGACCTAAGTCTTTTGAGGAGATTAATATTGATAAAGATGTGTCTAACATGCTAGATTATAATAAAGGTCACCAAGAGCATGAATTGTATTTTGTGGCCACTGATAAACCTTTGGCAGTAGATGATAGTGTGGCTCAAATATTTAGTCAAGTTGATGAAGAAGTTGACCATGAGTATACTTATGATAGTTAGAGTGTTGTGGGTGTTTATGAAGAAGTTTTTGAATCATTGAGACCTAAAAAAGATTTGGGTGGGAATGATGGACAAAAAGATGCAGGTCAGGTTGGATGTGAACCTGCATTTGAAAATGGGGAGCAATCCCAACTTGCCCCTCAACATCAACCTAAGCCATCCGCTCAACATGAACCTGAACATGCCCCTCAACATGAACCTCAACCTGCCCTTGAACACCAACTTGAAACTGCAGAACAAGGTAGAGCTTCAACTGAAACAGAAACTGCAACTCAAACTAAATCAATACCTTCAACCATCAATGAGATGGAATTTGAAAGTGATGACACAGATACTGAATTTGATATAGATGAAGACCTGAATACAAGTTCAAAGGAAGATGATTCAAATCTTAATGTGGCAAGCTGGTTATATGATGATTTAGAGGGGTGTGATGATGACATATTTAATGAGAACTGTGATGGTACAACTGAAGCTGATGTGCATAATGAAGGTGAACATACTGACAGAAGAGAAAATGTTACTTCAGAATATGTTGATTTAATTGAAGAAGATTTTCAAGAATTTAATGAGAGTGCAACTGATAGTGATGAGCTCCGCAGTTTGCATGGTTCTTCGAATGATGAAGCTGATAGGTATCCTGAATTTAATGAAGATGCAGGCTTCAAGGATCCAAAATTGTGCAAAGGTATGAAATTCACTTCAAATGTAATATTTAGGAAAGCATTGAAAGAGTGGGTTGTTAAAGGGGTTTTGGTTATGTGTTTGTGAAAAACAATAGACTTGAGGTTACTGTTGTTTGCAAAGATAAAAACTATGAGTTTAGAGTACATGCATCAAAATTTCTAGATAGCAATACTTTCCAAAGTAAAACCTTCAAACCCAAACACGAGTGTCCATTTGATTTTGATAATAATTTGGTTAGCAGTACATATTTGAGTGAGAAATACTTGGATGATTTGAGAGAAAATCCTAATTGGGAAGTCCAAGTAATGTAAAAAAATATACAGAGGCAATTCAGAGATGTCGAAGATGATACACAAGGTGAAGCAATGAATGAGGACATAAGCTCTAGTACTACTATGCCAAAGCAAATCACTGTCTTACAATATTTATATTTGAGGTTCAGTGCACAGAAATAGGGGTTTTTTGCTGGATTAAGACCTATTATTGGTTTGGATGGGTGTCATCTGAAAACATATATAGGGGGACAGTTACTTTGTGCTGTCGGTAGGGATGGGAATGAGAACATGTTTCCCATTGCAATGGCATATGTACATGTTGAAGATAAAGCTTCATGGACTTGGTTCATTAAAACACTGTTTGATAATTTTGGAAGGAACTGGTTGAGTTTTTATGTCTGACAATCAAAAGGTAATGTGTAAGCCTAGTTCTTTAATATAGTATCTGTATGTTCTTATTATGTGGCATACAAATTGGTGGCCAACCACCTATGACAAGGGAGCAGGGGCAAGAGATTAATTTGGTAATATTTATTTATTGTAAAAACTATTAGTTTCCTTTAATATCTAATTTAACTAATGATCTGTTTTCTCCATAGGATGAACCCAGAAGAAAGAGAGGAAGGATTCCAGTCACAAATGTTGAAAAATAAAATCAGGCTAAGGTACTATTATATAACTCTAGGTTTTTATGTCAATTTATGTGATCTGTTTTTTTAGGTCAATTTATGTGTTGTAAAAATTCACACTAACTCTTATCTTATTGTTACATGAAAAAATATGCAGGACCACTGTTGCAACTCAAACTACACATGCCACACAACCTAGTCAATCTAACAGGTAAAGTGACAGACTTAAAGAAACAAGGATGTATAGTTCACAGCCTTCCCTTTCAGTGAATCCAACAATGCCAACACAAGTAGTCATTATTTTTGTATATATACAAATTTATTACTCTCTTACTTATTATTCTTGTATGAGCAAATTAGAATGAGAATTTCGTGTTTCAAATTTATTAAGCAATAACTTTCCATATCTGAATGTAGTATGTGTTTGTCTTTCCAACAGAAAAAGAGTAGCTCACAATCACCACCAGCTCCAAAAGCAACCAAAAACAATAATACAACAACAAATATAATTTCCAAATTTTTATGCTTGCCAAAATACAGCAGTTATTTTGGTTTCATTAGTGTTGCACATATTACAACCACCACCGGGTTTGATTTATTATTTTTTTTTAATCAAAAAAATAGCTCTTTTCGACCTCCAAGACCAACTCAGAAGCATAATTCAACAATTCAACCTCCTAGGAACTCATCATCATCAATTGCAAGGAGAACATCACCAAGGAAGAAAGTTTGGAAATGAAGATAATGACATTCTAATATTTTTGTGTGAAGCAGTAGAATAGCCACATAACATTAGCATGTCTTCTTTTGTTATGAACTATCTAGTCAGGACATGATGATTTTTGTATTTTTGTTGGAAAATTAACTATTTAGATAGTAAGTGACAATGATAGTACTAAATATATTGCTTCACATTATTGTAATTGGAAAATGTAGCTTTTATATATTTTCCATATATGAAAGTAGTCTATATTTTAGTAAATCTCTATACAGGTTTCTAAATTACCATTTTGTGGTATTTGATATCAATATAGTGATCCAATACTGTGTAATTATTTTCAATGATAATCAATGCCAATTATCTATGTCATTTGTTAGCCTTCTCTATTTTGTTGAAGTGATGTGTTGTAATTTGATGTACTGATGTGTTGATAACAAGAGAAATGCTTCAATCATTTTATGTATTACAAATTTGGTACTTGATGGTTGAAAACAAACCATTAATAAGCAAACTAGTTACCTTCCCAAGTAGAATCCACCACAGGTTTATCTCTTATAAATTGAGCTATTCATATGAGCAAGCATTGACAAAAGATCCATCTAAACAAATTAATATTTATAAATAAAAAACAATTAATAACCAAATGAATTGCATTTTGGTGTACAATTTTTTTCATTCAAACATTTTAACAAATAGTTTGCTTACATTGATAAAAGAACCAAAAAAAATTATGGCAAATATAATTTGTCATTCTCTAACCTATTTTCCCAAAGTCCAAACAAGAAATACACAAAGAAATATGCAATTATAAATACAAAAATCTTCAATTTCAACCCAATATATTTTTGTTACTTCGCGTTCAATTCTAGCTTCATCTTTCTCAATTGCATGTTTAGCATCCCATTTTCTTCGTAACAATTACGAATTTCATTTTGTAATTGATGTGTAAGTTCTTAATTTCTTCTAAGTTCAATAGCAACTTTGATTTCCCTTGCTTGACAATCTGCAATTTCATCTTCACAATCTTGAATCTTTTACAACATAAATGGAATTCTTTCTGAGCAACTAACACATGCACATTCATCAACCCATTCAAAGAAATTGCATTTTTGACCATCCCCAAATCGCCCACAGCCACGAAATTTCTTTCCCATATTCTTAGGAGTTGTTGAAATCCTTACTGGTGACTGTACACCACACTCACACTTCTTCACCGCCGGTCTTACAACCTCACCTATACTCCTACTACTCTCGCCTAATCTTACTTGCGATTGAGGGCTCATTTTGGATGTGGATGAGAACGGAGGAGAACAGAGAAGTAATGAAATTAAGGATTTGATATTAGGGAATTGGATTTGATTCTGTAAATGTTCGCCCACCCAATTATGAATCTAGATTTGTATTTGTTTTATTTTTTTTTTAATAATCCACGTGTAAAATATTATTCCATGTGGCGTATTTTAATTCGCCACATGGAATTATAATTCCATGTGGCATATCTAGTTAGAAAAAAGTATTTTAAATGTGAGGTCCACAAATGCCACATCAGCAGGCACTAACGGCGTTAGGGTTGTGGATCCTTAATTGCTAACGGAAAGAAACACATGATCTTTTTTGTCAAAAAAAAAATCACAAACCAATAAGTGTGAAAGGGTCAAACCATAGATAGAGGTTTTTAGAAATTCTGCCTCATGTAGAGGACTTAGAAATCATGCCTCATCAATAGAGGACTTTAGAAATCATGCTTCACGTAGAGGACTTTAGAAAGCTTGTCTCGTGTAAAGGACTATAGAAAATATGCCTCGCGTAGAGGACTTAGATAATTATAATATGCATCGTTGATAGAGGACTTATATAATAATATGCCTCGTTGATAGAGGACTTTAAAAATCTGCCTCGCATAAAGGGCTTTAAAAATCTACCTCATATAGAGGACTTTAAAATTCTGCCTCTCGAACTTTCGCCTAGAGTTCACTAAGTCTTTTCTCCCTCGTGCAAGGAGTTGCCTCTCAAACTTTTGCCTAGAGTTCACTAGGTCTTTGGTCTTCTTCTGATGAAGGCTGCCTCAAACAACTTGTCCCCTTCCTCTTCTATGACAACTTGTTCACTACCAATGGTGGAGTGTTTGATGGTGGTTGGCCATCCTCTGGCCGGTGACGGTGATTCCGGTGTCGATTTCTGGTAGAGAATGAGCTTGGATATTTGCATGTTAATATTTTTAGCTTCCATCAACTTGAAAGATGCATGGATCACACAAAAAGTCGTTTAGTGAATTTTGCGTCGGATCTGGTATTTTGTGGCCGAAAAAAGGAAGGTAGAGACACAGCTTTTTGTGTCTTTTTTCACAGACGACAATATTTTGATGAGGCAAAATGTTACCTCATTCCAGAGATAGAAGGCCCACAGTGTGAGGCTGATGAAATGGAGCCTGTAGATGAAGAAAAAAATGGATTAGGGACTCCCGAAACTGACTTGGTGGGGAGCCTCCAATGCCTAAGTCAGTAAACTTAAAGTGGAAGGAACTAGGAGAAAGAAGAACAAGTATCTTCTTGGTTCTTTTAGAGAGTTTTTAGTGATAGTTCATTTACTTGCACGAGTCAGCCTCCGGACTCAGCACCCCTTTGAATGAGTGAGTGATCTTGCATTTTATAGTCGCTTGAGTCCATTATTAGGTGAGAGCATATTTGCGTGTCGTAGCATTCCATTGGCGGAAATGAGAGGTGAAGTCTGAATTGATGGGACAAACAGCCTCCCTTATGTTAGCCTTCTGCCACCATGCATATATTTGAGGATTGTGGAGAGATTACATCCACCACTTTATTCTGACATGAGCTACCTTTCTCTAGGGTGGAGGTCCCATTAGAGCTCTTCGTTAACAAGCTACTTGTCTTGTGAGGGATTCGTCCTCATCTAAGGGATTCTTATGAGGGATTCATCCTAGTATGGAGCTAGATATTAAAGGTAAATATATTTGACACTGTAAGATGTTAATGATAAATATATTTATCTCAAAATATGACATTTATAGGCAAAATAATATAGTTTCTAAAATATACATATAAGGGCAATTTTTTAGCCACTACAAGTTGTTATTAGAGGTAATTAAATTTGCTTCTAAATATTGAATTAAAGAATATAATAAATTTATCACAAATATATCACTAATAACTTAAGAACAGCAGTATCCGAGTCAATTATTTTATCTACCCAAAATGTTTTAAAACAAATTATATGTTTCTATATGATTAATTTGTCCTATTGTGTGAACAAGAGTTTTATTTAAAGAAAATTCAAGCTGATATGTCAACCAAAGTAGTAAAGACTCGTGACAAGGTTGAATCATACTGTGTCAATTTAGAGGATTGAACTCCAAATGAGCAATTGAAACATTGTGAACTTGGGCAAAAAAATTGAAACATTGTGAACATCCATGGGCTGGAGCGGAGATTATTGGGCTTGTTAAAGAAGTCCAGTCCATTATCGTTAAGGAGTAATAATAACAATAATTAATTAAAAAAAAAACGAAATGGGCCCAAGTCGGTTCACTACTTCATCAACTTGGACAATTGCTACATATTGTAGTAAATATAAGAGGAATAGGCTTCTTTGGTAATTGGGTGGTTCAAAAAAAAGAAAGGGAAAATTTCAAAAATAAAATAAAAACAGTAATAAATATCATTTATACCATATAGAAAATTTTATTTAAAAATAGTGTCCCTAATTAGGTTGCTGAAACCAGAGACCCACACAAATAAACCGTCAATAATGGGACACGCGTGTCATTGATTAGCTCCAGCTCTAGCTTAGAATAAGGACACGTGTCCTATCAATTATGGTTGCTTATACTAATGAATTTCTCGTCTCCCATCACTGACTTTTGCTTGTCTTTCAAGCCACACCTAATTTAACTTTTTATACTCTCATAAATATTAAGTGCCTTTTTTAATCTTTCTATATAATAGTAACATTATTTTATGATTCAAAAATACTTTTTGGATTAAATTGATCAGATCAAAAGGGCAATATAGGTAATTTATTTTTTTAATGTAATGTAAAAATACAAAAATAATCTTCTCTATTTTTCAATTAAAAAATTGAAAATGTTTAAAAAATTTTGAATTTTATTATCTTTCTTATTTAATAACATGCATTGGTAATTCAAGAAGCATTTAATTTCATTATCTTTCTTATATTTTGTTGGAAATTGAAATTGTGCCTCACTTTCTTTAAAAAATTTATTAATTTAAAACATATTCGATTAATGTAGAATAGTAAACCCCTAAGTTTTGATTACAATTAGGAAATATCCCTTAAGTTTTTTATTAAATTTAAAATTGGCCTAATAATTTTGTTAAAAATTTAAAATTACCCCTTGATGATTTGTTTAAAAAAAATTAATAATTACTCTCTGAATTTGTTAAGAATTAACATTTATCCCTTATAC
>CATKHJ010621050.1:0-28248 GCA_949750685.1 Vernicia montana
CATTTTTCAGGAGATTAGAAGTTTATCAGCTCGGTTTTTCAGGCATTCTTCATTATATATATATATATATATATATATATATATATATAAACCCTTTAAATCGGTTCTAGTTTCAGTTCTTCAGTTCGGTATGGTTCGGTACGGTTCTCGGTATGGATAACTACTAATCTCCAGAACTGTACAAAAAAAAAAATCGGAACGGTTCGGTTATGAGAAAGTCAAACGGTCAACGGATATTTTTCGGTTCTGGATATTGTCGGTTCGGATTTTCGGTACGGTTCGGTATCTCCGAGTCCCCTGTTCAGTCCTAGTGGTAGTATATTTTTTACTCACTGCCTTATCTTATTAGTGATTCCATTTTTCAGGAGATTAGAAGTTTATCAGCTCGGTTTTTCAGACATTCTTCATTCTAAAGAACTATTTTGATTATTGTAATTTCTCCTCATTTATCAATTGTAATTGATATATTTTAGTGCTCCATATGTATAAGAGAGTTATTCTTTTGACCATTATGGTAATTACTTGAATGTTAGTAGATGTATTAACTTATTATTAGGGGTGTCAAAAAAGGTCATGACATGCTAACCTGATTAGCCAAACACGGAAAAATTTTGTGTTAGGGTTGAGGTTTAGTAGGTCCGTGTCGGTAAACGGGTTGACCCGTTTATAACACTGTTTAAACGAGTCATGTAACGAGTTTACCCACTAACCCATTTAATTTCACGTGTTGTGTTGAATCGTGTCAACTCGACCCAACTCATTTATAATCCGCATATTTTTTAGTAATATTGAGTGTTAAAATAGTCATTTATATTGCATTGAAAGAGACAAACAAAATGAATAAAAAAATAAAATGACAAAAAAACTAAAAATAAACAAAATCTTATTAAGTTTGTTTGATGGTCATTGCTTAAATGTTTAAAGAACATATGAAATATGAAATTTTTAATGAATTTATAATTTTAATCATGATTTGATTTATAGACAATATTACAATTAATTTCTGTAATAAATATATTACATTTTTCAGGTTGTAAATGTCATACAGGTTAAATGGGTTGTGTCGGGATCATAACCCATATATGACCCAATTAAATAAACGGGTTACACGTGTCGTATTCATGTAACCGGTTTAATTTTCATGCCATGTTGGGATGACACGATTAATAAATGGGTCGTGTTTGTGTTGTCCCTAATCATGTCACCTGAGTAGGTCAATCCGACATAAACATGACCCACCAACACGTTTTGACACCTCTACTTATTATCATTATTAGAATATTATGAGATGTATTAGAATTATGAGTAAGTGCATATATGAGTATATAATGTGATGAGATAGATATGGATACGTGTATGCATTCAGGTTTTGATCTTGGGATGTGTATGTGTTAGTTGTTATGATGCCATATAGATTGTATGTTTAGATGGGTTATACGGATTTTTGGTGGCCTTATGTCTACCCATATCCTAGGACCGTCACAGTTGCGAAGTTGGGCTGTGACATATAACCATAATTATTAAAATCGGATCGGCCTGATCAGTTCAATCGAAAAAATTAGAAATTAATCCTCAAGCCAGTCCGGTTTAGCCAAGAAACCCGGGGATGGGAAGAACTGGGGAAAACCCAGCGAACTTGCCAAGTAACCGGTGACTCGACCAGCCCGGCTCTGGTTAATCGAGTAGAGGAATTTTTTTTCCAAATTAAAAAAAAAAAAAAACAAACAAATTCGTCACTGGAGAAAAAAAATTTCAAAACCAAGCTGGCACAGGCCAGCCCATTTCGGTCTAATATTTGTGTATGTAAGTCGCGCGCTCACACGTTGAACCTAGGTTTAAACTGTGGATTTGCACCCCTGCGCCTGTGCACACGAGGGAGAGCCTCTTTGGCCCCTGCACCTGTGCATGCGAGGGAGAGCCTCTTTGGCTACTTTCTTAATATTGAAAGAGGAGCCTTTCAATATATACCCCAATCCAATTTTACATTTTTCCAATGTGAGATAACTCACTTTCCTCCCTCACTTTCCTTAGCATCTAACTTACTTTGAGCTTCAAATTATCATTCACCTATTCACCATTTTGAGCACATGAATATTCAAATTCATATTTTTTTTATATTGGAGAACACAAATCCAAATAGACCTCCCACTACTGAGTAGTGGGACCCACCGAAATTTAAATCTTAAAATGGCCACTTAATAAGTTAATTTGCCATAAATTTCTAACAGTTACTTATAAGTAATGTTCATTAATTACTCTAGTAACGTTCGTTAATTTTAATTATATTTATATTATATTTATTTTTAACATATAAATAATAAATATATGATATTATTTAAAATTTTGATTCTACCCAGTTGAACCTCTGACCTATGACCTTCTGTCTTCACCGGTTCTAAAATCGGGTCGGATTTGAAAACATTAGATATAACCCAGTGGGATGTCCATATACACTTCCTCCTCAAGATCTCCATGAAGAAAAGTATTTTTTTACGTCGAATTGGTATAGTGGCCAATCTAAATTTAGTACCAAAGATAACAAAACTCTGATAGTATTTAATTTTGCCAGTGGAAAGAACGTCTCCTAATAGTCTACTCCATATGTTTGTGTATAGCCCTTGGCTACTAGCCTCACTTTGTATCGTTCAATGGACCCATCCATTTTATGCTTAATGGAGAAAATCCATTTACACCCAACCGTCTTTTTCCTCTCTGGCAGAGAAACAAGATTCTATGTTTTGTTCTTTTCCAGTGCTTCCATCTCTTCCTTAATTGCTTGAAACCATTTGGGATCAGTTAAGGCTTCATGAATTCCATGCGAAATATGACAAAAGGACAACTTATCAGTGAAGTCTCTGAGAGGTTCAGTCAGCCTTTGAGTGATTACATGATTAGAGATAGGATATCTCAATTATTTTCCTTCTGTGTCAGGTGAGTGTCGAGTTGGGGTTTTACCCCTATTGTGTCTAAAAGGTAAGTGATAACCAACATGAGTATCCAAAATATGGCTAGAAGGTGGAACAAAAGAGGTTACCTCGTGAATATTCTCAGGAGAAGTATCGTCATTGTCAGGTACATGGATTAGAGGTGTTTCCTTACTGGTGTGAGGTCTCGCCCGAACGCCCCTCTCCTCGCTCGGGAAAATGAATCGGGAAAATGAATTGCCTTAAGGAAAGGCGAGAACGATTTTTAAGGGAGGTTAAGGTACGGTTTTCGGTGCTCATGATTGGAAGCGGCTATCGCCTAAGAAAATTGATTTTTTGATTTTTTTGAAAAGGATTTGGGAGTCGCTACCCTAATTTATTTAAGTGGGAAAAATTAAGAAAAAATCCATTTTTGACTAAAATTTATTAATCTTAGATTAATTTACCTAAGAATAAAATCACTGATATTTGAACCAAGTTTGAGCTCGGAGATTAGGTTTTTTGGTTTTGAATAATCTCGATTTGGCATTTAAATTTGTTTTGACTTTTGAAAAATGATTTCATGGGTGATGGATATTGATGTCAATTCATAATGCATGAGAATGACATAATTTATGAGACAGATGGAAAAATAAAGAGCAAGTATTTAAAGAGCGAGTATTTAAACATCCACAAGTAAATGAGAGTATTTCCTCTAACCCTTATGGGTATTAGGGAAATCACAAAATCGCTTCTTTATTCCAAAAATGATTAACTAAATAACATTAATTACAATTTACATGGAAAGCATAAATTTACATTTATATGGAAAATAAATGGAGAGGGGATTGATTGAGATTTGGATTTAAAACTTGGATTTAGATTCCAAGTTTGTCTACGTACCCCATTGAATGAAGAACAAAATCCACGTAGTTCATTCCATTATGAGGTGGAAAGGGTTGAAAAATCGGTCAGATTTGATTGGTTTGGTTTGATTTGGGATTTGAGTGAGGGTAAGAGATTGTACCTTCTTTGTGGGTTTGAGTGGTGGGAGAGTGATTTTACCGGAGCGGAATTCCGTTTCGGAAAATATGATTGATTTTGAAAAAAGGAGATTTGATTACTTGATTACTCAATTTAATTAATTAAAATAATTAATTAATTAAAGTGATTAATTAAAAGGATTAATTAACCAATTTGAGTGAAAATTTAATTAAAATAAATAATTAATTAATTAAAATTAATTTTTAATTAATTAATCAATTGAGAGCGGGTGGGAATTAAAAAAAGATTAATTAGTTAATTAAAATTAATTTTTAATTAACTTACTAATTAGAGAGGGTGAAAACTAATTATAGAGAGAGAGAGAGAGAAAAAGTAAAATGGATAGCTAATCTACAAATTGCTTGAGGTGTGAAAAAATGAGAAGTGGAGGATGGGTATTTATAGGGAAAATGGAGGGTGAAAAAAGACTGAAAAGGGCTTGGAAAGTGAGAAAAAGAAAGGGCAATTTTGAAATTAAACAAAAAGAGGCACGACCGCGAAAGGGCTTGGCGGACGCGCGTGTGACTCACGCGCGTCCTCAAGGAGGCGGTGCGGCATCCACCGGAGTGTCTGGCGGACGCGCCAGACATCCCGGCGGACCCGCTGGCATGTCCGCCATTGACGCACGTCAGGCACGTCAGTGGCGGACGTGCGAAGGGTATGCAAGAACACCGCATGCCTGCCACGTGGACGTCGGCGAGTGCCTCAGGTTTCGGGCTCCGGTTCGATTTTCGGGGCTTTTTTGGGTAAGTTTTTGAGAGTTTCAAGTCAGTTTTTGGGCTATTTTGAAGTCTGAAAAATTATCGGTCAGTGGCGGTGGATCCAAAATTAATTATCGAACATTTTGACAGTTAGTTTAGAGGAGAATTCAGTCAGTTTTGGGGAAAGGCTGTCTGGTACAAAAAGTCTGGTAGGGGTCGGAAAAGTGTCACTCTTTGTAATATTATGCATGAAAATCCATTTTTTCGAGGGGGTGCTGCCCCCTTTACCCCTGCCTGCTAACTGGCTAGCGGGACCATCGTACCAGCTCTGCGTAGCGCACGAAATTTAGCAGGTGTCAAGTTGCAGCAGCATCTTAAGGGTGCAAAATTGAGGGTTCACAACTGGGTGTGCGATATTCAAGATCTTCTTTAGCTATTGTAACAACTTCTATTGTAGCAGCGTTCTCTAGCACTGTTGCAATAACATTTGGCATCTTTATTGTACCAAATGTTGAAACATCCACTTCTATTGGTGTTATTGCAACAACATCTACACTTGGACAATCAATATTTGCACTTGGGCAATCCCACCACTTCTGCTCTTCATCCCATATCTCCCCATGAAGAGGAGAAGTTGATAATGATGATGAGTAAAAATTCTCAGATTCTAAGAATATGACATCCATTGTGATATAGGTATGTTTTGTGGTAAGATTATAGCAACGGTAGCCTTTCTTGTTTGTACCATACCCCAAAAAAATACAACGAATAAAACTAGGGTCAAGTTTGGTTCATTGATTTTTATGTAGATGAACAAATGCAACACACCTAAATACACGTGGGGAATAAGGAGTATAGATGGTAATGTAACATGTTCTGACAAAACTTGTAATGGAGTTTTGAACTCCAAGACCTTAAAAGGCATATGATTCAGCAAGTGGACCGCAATTACAACAACATTAACCCAATAGCGGTGAGGTACTTATTGCTCGAATTAACAATACATGGGAAGTTTCTAGAATGTGTCGAATTTTTCGTTCAGCCAAGCCATTTTGTTGCGGAGTTTGATTATAGGAAGATTCATGGAAGAGACCGTGTTTTTGAAAATATTCCACGAAATCTTGATTAGCATATTCTCCCCCATTATCTAATCGAAGAATCTTGATTTTGACTGAGAATTGATTTTGAATCATAGCATGAAATGCACGAAACACACCAAATACCTCGCCTTTACATTTCAACAAATTTAACCACACAATTCGGGTACAATCATCTACAAAAGTCACAAACCAACATACACCAAGAATAGTTGTGGTGGGAGACGATCCCCAAACATTTGAATGAATCAAAGCAAAAGGAATATCACTTTTATTAAGACTAATGGGAAAAGGTACACGATGACTCTTGGCTAAAATGCAAGTCTCACATTTAAAATCTAAATAATTCAAATTACAAAATCACTGTGGAAATAAATACCTCATATAATTGAATGATGGGTGTCCCAAACGATAGTGCCATAACTAAATTTGTCTTCCTTTGTATTAGATGAATGGTTCACAATATTGACTATGCCTTAACTGAAATCATCCATGTAGTATAACCCCCCTCTCTTAGTACCACGCCCAATGATCTCCCTCATGAGAATATCTTGAAAAAGACAAAATTAGTGCTACACAATTTAGTTCTTTGGTAGCTTGGCCTACGGGCATTAGTTTATTTGAAAGAGATGGTACTAAAAGAGTATTAGACAAAGATATTAAGGATGATAAGTGCATTGTGCTAGCCGCTGTAACTTGATACATGACCCCATTAGCATTAGAAATACTAGTTCGCCTTGGTTCCGTATGTTTGACAAGGTCATCTGGGCAAAATGTCATATGATTCGTTGCACTAGAGTCCCCTATACAATCATCTTTTTCCTGTTCAATAGAAATAAGTAAAGCACTGTTGTTGTAACATCAGTTGTTACCTTGATCATTGAGATTAGTGGTAGACTCAGCTTTTGACTCCACAAGTGGAGCAAAAAGAAAGTTGGGGTTCTGCGGGTTCTGGGGTAAATAGCTTTTTTAGTACCAAACTTTTGCACTATGTTTCAAATTTGTATCAAATCTTTAATTTTTTTCTTTTTGGTACCAAAATTTTGCACTATGTTTCAAATTGATACCAAATCTTTAATTTTTTTCTTTTTGGTACCAAAATTTTAATTTTTCTTTCAAGAAATGGTACCCATTGAAAATCCGGTTGTTGACGTAGACGTCGGAATATCATCTTGATGTGATTAGGCAATGACGTAAATGCTTAGCGTCAAGCTGATATAGCGCTCTGACATTCATATCAATAAAATTTGACTGGATTTCCAATGGGTACCATTATTTTTTTCGTTTTGGTACCAAAATAAAAAAAAATTAAAGGTTTGGTATCAATTTAAAAAATAGTGTAAAGTTTTGATACTAAAAGAGTTATTTACCCGCGAGTTCTGCGTATGCCATTGTTACTCACCCGGTTCCACCATTGGCTTCCTTTTATTTTTGAGCCTTAAGTTCATTCCACCATTTTGGATAGCCATGTAACTTGAAACAAGTTTCACAAGTATGCTTCAAGTTTCCACAATGAGAACAACCACTTCCTCCACCCTCTGTTTGTCCTTTAGCCTTTGTAGAAGAATTTGGTTTTCCACCATTTGTTGCGAAAGACCCTGATTTTACAGCTTAAGAAGTCACTTGTAGCTGTGGACCCATTTTAACTCCTCTAAACACCATGGCAGCTGCAGTAAGGTTATCATTGTTTGTGAGCATGACTATTTGTCTGATATCTTCCCTTCAGACATAAGCATAGACATGTTCAATGGTTGGAAATGGTTGTAGTAATAGTACGTCGCTCCTAATTTTGTCAAGTCTGTCATCTAGTCCATCAAGGAAAACATAAACTCGATCTTCTTGAAGAAGAGTGTAATACTTCTGTATATCACCTGCACACTCCATTGGATTTAGGCGGTGGAAGTCAATTTCCCTCCATAAGCCTTGGAGACCATTGTAGTATGACTCAATGGATTCTCCATTTTGTCTCATTCGGGTTACGCGTCTCTTTAAATTATATACCTGAGATTTGTCATTCCCATCAAAATAGGTGGTAGCAATTGATTCTCATACCTGTTTGGCAATTAGAAATCGAATAAAGTTACTGATTAAAGAGGGGTCCATTAAATTTATCAACCACCCCTTCACAATAGAGTTCTTTGTCCTCCATCTTCTGAATGTAAGATCATTCAGTTCTGGTTGTGGGAGGTCACCATTTATATATCCCAACTTGTCTTTGCCTAAGATATACATCTCAACAATTTGGGACCATAGAGCATAATTTGTACCATCAAGTTTGATACCATTATGTGTAGCAGCAGCAGCATATGTCACCGCTGAAGTCTGTGTCTAATTTTAAGTCAAAGCCTGAGTCATTCTTGTAGTTAAATCTTCAAGGATAATAGCAGTACCTTGTTGATTTTGTTCCACCAAATCGGTCGGTGTTGCCATTGTCTTCGGTTTCTATTGTTGCTGTTGCAATAGTAGCTTCTAGTACACTGAAGGTTAAGGAAATTCTAAGGATCTCTGCTTTGATACCATGATAAAAGAGAGAACTTGAGAACAAGTTTGTTTCTTCTATATATCTATTTTACTTTAGCTTACAAGGTAAATATATATACACAAATAATGATTTGGGAAAGCTATTGATACGGAAGTAACTTTGGCAAGTAAATAAAGATTCCATAACAAATGGAATATATACAGCTATGATATAAATCAAACTCCTAAAATCTTTCAACTAAATCAGTGTACAATTCACGGCAACAATGTGATCAAGCTATTATAGTTTACTTGATAAAGTTAGATTAATATACATAACTTAAGGCTAATCTCTTGTAACTATAGCTAAAGATATCCTTAGCTAAACCTACATGTACATGTGTCTATATATATATTGTGTATTTTACAGCTGTTGATATATACAAGCATCATATTTTACATGGTATCGGAGCTTTAATTATAGCTAAACAACTTTCAGATCTTCTTTTCCTCTGCTATCTTTTTCTCTCTAAAACTTTGAAATCCTAATCCGATTTGTTTTTTCTTCTCCTAGCCATGACAATTGAATCTGGAAATACCTCCTCCCTCTCTACTGTTCTTGTTCCTTCCACTTTTCCATCACCAAACTTGGCACATCATATTTTAATAAAGCTCAATGCCACCAATTATCTTTTGTGGTTATAATCTAATTCATCATGTGGATGGCTCACAATCAGCTCCTCCTCAATAATTGGAGAATGGTAGTCTGAATCCCGCATACAATAATCATTGGTTTCGAGAGGACTAGATTGTACTCAGCTGGGTTGTAACATCCTTGTCTGAATCTTTGTTGCCTCAGGTTGTTGGTACAACCACTGCACGTAAAACATGGCAGAAGTTGCCTTCGATTTACTCCTCTGGCTCTTGAACTCAAATTCGCCACTTTAAAAGGGAAGCTTCACAAACTTGAGCAAGGTAATGATACAATTCCTGTTTATATGGATTGGGCAAAGCAAATTGCCGATCAACTTGCGGCTTTGAAAAGCCCTGTTCTTGAAGATGATTTGGTTGGGGCAATTATGGGTGGGTTGGGACTGTTATATCGCCCTTTAGTTCGGTCTCTTGGTGCTTTCTAAGATAAAAGTTGATGTCTAAACTTTTGTAATCTCATTACAAGTTTAATTTTAAATAATTAATCCATTTAGATAGGTGATTATTTGAAATTTTTATAAATTTAAATTTGAATTTCTAGTATAAAACCATGCAACATAGGCATTATGTCAAATTCCAAATGCTTAATCATTTCAAATTACTAAATATCAAAATTGATTCTTAATTTATTAATTAGATTAATAATTATACTTCAAAATATATATCATATTAATAAAAATTGAAGTAATTGAAATGTAAAAGATTTATAAAAAATAGATTATTTGTGAACTAAAACCAAAAATGAAATTTTATTTCAAAAATTACATGTATATATTATGTTCCCAATTCCGGGGTAAATCAAACGTGCCATAAGTGTAATAACAATTGTTTATTATTACATAATCAACTTACTACTCATTCTATTGGCAGGGAGATTCAGTTATAACTTGGATAAATTAGTTAAGGTCATTGAATTTTGCACTAAATTTCAATGTGATTACAAAATTTTAATTTGTTAAGATTTGATATTTTTTATAAGAGGTAAAATAATTCAAGTTCAAGTTGGGCTTAATCAAAGAAGGCCCACTAGTAAAATCACAAAACTATGAGCCCCGCTTATCTAGAGTTTGTCTACAATGCTATCATCCATTGGCTCATTGTTAAAAACCCATAAGAAAAACCTTCATAAATAAGGAACCGAGGCTCGTCATCTTCATTCCTCACCTTCATCCAAGCATCTTCGCCTGGACACTATAGTCACATGTTCATGCACTGTAGCACCTATCAGTTGTCAAGCAAGCAAAGAAGGGTCTGTCAAGGAAAACCCTATTTAGAGAAAGCGCACCCCTCTCTACCACTCATGGGTTCACCAATTTAGACATGACTAAATACACGGTCCATGCTATCTATGAAAAAAATGGAACCTAACACCCATCCCATCAAAGTCAGAATAGGCATCATTACACTCAGGCTACATATTCATCACCTATTAAGCCTAAACCATATATAAGGGGAGAGACAACCCCATTTTCAGGTAGCTTATTCTTTACACCTTCTCATCTCCTTTCTTTCCTCTGAAAATATTTTCTAGTTTAAGGAAGATCATCTTCTTCCTACAGAACCCTAAGTCACCATTACTAACTTAAGCTTCGGAGTGCTGCTCGGCCCTCTAATGCTCGTTGTTTGTCTTGCAGGCCCAAGAAACAAACTGAAGGAAATTCGACCCATCACAAATACTTTAATTTGATAAAATACTCATTCCCAAATCTATTTTTATTTTCTTCGCTCTTGAGGTTTATGGCATTCACATACCTTTCTTCACCCTGAACTTATATTTCTTACTTCCTTGCACTATAAGGAACCTTTTTCTTAGCTTGCAAGACCATTTCATTCCAAAAAAAACCACTGAGATTTTAGCAACATGGCTCATTCTAATGAACACGATCTTACAAGTTCACACCTGAATCCTACCGGGGGGACAACTACCCCTAGAACTCATACAACTCTACCTCCAAACACCCAAACCCATCAAAATATCATCCCTCTCACTACTCCAACCTTAGATCTAACTGCCCCTTTGCAACTCTTAAGCACCCTCTCCATTCAGATCACTTCAGCCATACAAGTCCTTGTTGCTACTCAACAACAAACCCCTACCCCTCCTACCTAAAACGTGAGTAAATTCCTTGAAATTGCTCCACGTAAGGGTGTAATTAGATGCCTAAACTTTAACGGTGAAGAATATGGGAATAGAGAGGTAGAAAGGGGTAGAAGAGCTGAGAGAAGTGAAGTGGTATGTTGAGATCTGAGGTGGT
This sequence comes from Vernicia montana, assembly GCA_949750685.1. Lineage (NCBI taxonomy): Eukaryota > Viridiplantae > Streptophyta > Magnoliopsida > Malpighiales > Euphorbiaceae > Vernicia > Vernicia montana. Next base: position 11,172 of record CATKHJ010621050.1, read on the forward strand.
AAGGGTGAGAAAAGAAGAGTCACCCCGAAGGAGGGAGAATAGGGAGAAAACACCTCCTCGATGAGTAGAACGTGCGAGTGAAAGAGAATGTAGTGTGCATACAGAAACAAAAGGTCATCGTGATAGAGAGAGACATTCTTGTCACTATGATAGAGGAAGTGAAGATATGAGTGAGAATAGAAGAAGGGACAGAGGGGTTGAAAAGGAGAAAGGACGAGAAAGACATAGTCATGAAGGGTAGTCAAGAGATAGGGGTGGAAGGGACATGCATGTAGCCTAATCCGAAGCCCTTCCTGCTGGACGAGGCTAGAAAGACCAAGAGGCCATGAGCTAGTAGAATCTGGGAAGAGATAAGAGAGATAGTTAAATTTTTTTTGGAAGAGTTGAAGGGAGACCGAACTCAGAAAAGGGTGGACAAAAGTTTCACACTCACTCTAAAGTCCCCATTCACCAAAGAAATCAAGGAGTATAGAATGCCAGATAAATTCAAGCCGCCGGTACTCAAGAAGTATGATGGGAACTCAAATCCTTGAAGGCATATCTTAGACTACAAACATGTTATAGAGCTCCAAACCACCAATGACGAAGTGTTGTGCAGGTCCTTTAGAGGTTCTTTAGAAGGAGTAGCTACGAAATGGTTTGATAGCTTGGTGGAGGGGAGTGTCAGCTCCTTCAGACAGCTTGCTTGCTGAGGCTTTCAGGCATAGATTTGCTTCAAGCATTCCTATAGAAAGGAGAACACGATTTTTAGTGACTGTAATTCAGAAAGAGGGCGAATCACTTAGAAACTATGTAGCTTGATTCAATAGAGATGCCTTGAAGATTACTGAGCTTGACTAGGTAAGAGCGGTCGAAGTGCTTCAGAATGACACTATCAACATAGATTACTTCAAGGCACTTTGTAGGCATGCCCCTCATTCCTTAGAGGATGTAATAGTTGTCTCTCAAAAATATATTAGGCAAGACGATGCCTATACTTTTATACAATTCTCCAAGAGAAGAAGGACAGATAATGTCAAGAAGGAGGAGAAGAAGCCAAGGAAGAAGGAAGAGGATGAAAAAGAAAGAAGAAAGAAAAATGATGAGGGAAGGCGTCCCCCCAATGCCTTGATGTTTCAAAGCTTACCCCCCTCAATGCGAGCCTAATCGAGGTCTTCGCTGCTTTCAAAGATCAAAATATATAGAGGCGGCCAGAGCTAATGCTTAGTCGACTCGACTAGAGAAGCAAGAAAAAATTCTGCCTTTTTCATAACACAAATGGCCATAACACTAATGATTGCAGGTAGTTAATGGAAGAGATAGAGAGGCTCATTAGTCAAGGCTATTTTAGCAAATTTGTGAAAAATAAAAAGATCGTCGAAGAGGGGACAATGTCAAATCAAGACAAAGGCAAGCAAGTGGTTAATGATGGATCAGCATGGGTGATCCATTGTTTAACTAGGGGACCAACCGAAGAACCAAAGAGTAGAAATAAGGCTAAGGCCTTGACCCGAAAGAAAGAAGAATATGAATTTTCCTACTGTAGTGGTATAGAACCTGGGCAACTAGAAAAGATGGAGCAGCCTCAAAACCCCACATGCAGATCCCTTGATCATTCAAGCTGTTGTTGCCAATTTCGTAGTAAAGAGGATATTGATAGATGATGGCAGCTCAGTTAACTTAATAACAGCCGAGACATATTCGAAGATGGGGTTGAAAGAAGAAGATCTTAAAGATTTTGAAAACCCAGTCCGTACTTTAGATGGATCCGAAGTCCCGACAACAGGGGTAGTGAGATTGTCATTCATAATTGGCACTACCCCTGAATGTGTCATAGTGATGTCTACCTTCGTAGTGATACAAGTTCTTTTGGCCTACAACGTTCTCCTGGGAAGACCTTTAATTTATGAGTTAAATGCTTCGACTAACATCAGACACTTAAGGATGACCATTTCTAAGCTCGGAGGTAAAGAATTTCATGTATATGGTATACAGGGACAAAAAAGAGATGGAACAAAGCGAGAAAAGAAGAGAGACAAAAAGGACTCGGAGTCAAAAGGAGTCCAAAGAAGTAGTAGTAGTCAAAGCAATAGTAAAGACGAACTGGATACCCGAGTAGTGAACATAGCCAGTAGAAAAGCTAGAAAAATTCTCTTTGAGTAACGAAGAGATAGATAAATTCTTGCTGGTTAATTCCTCTTTAGAAGGGGAGCAGAAGGAGGAAGCTCGTCAACTTTTAAAGGAAAACTTGTCCAGTTTTGTGTGGTCCTCGGCGAATATGGAAGGGATGAATCTAGATGTTATCACCTATAAACTTAATGTTAATTTGTCATTTAAGCATATTAAACAAAAGAAGAGATGCTTTAGGCCAAAGGGGCAGAAGGTCATAGACAAGGAAGTGGACAAGCTGCTTAACGCGAGCTTTATCAGGGAAGTGCAATATCCTGACTGGCTAGCTAATTTGGTGTTAGTGAAGAAAGATAATGGCAGTTATAAGATGTATATAGACTTCACCAACTTGAATAAAGCATGTCCAAAGGATTCCTTTCCTTTACCCATGATTGACAAGCTAGTTGACTCGACAGCCGAATATGGGTATATGTCATCCCTCGATGCAAAATAGGGGTATCACTATATCAAAATGTATCTTGAAGAAGAAGAAAAGACTGCCTTCATCACCAAGAAAGGTATTTACTACTATGTCTCAATGTCTTTCGGTCTTAAAAATGCAGGAGCTACTTATCAACGACTCTTTAACAAGATCTTTAAAGACCAGCTTGAGAAAAATTTGGAAGCCTATGTTGACGACATGATAGTCAAAAGTAAGAGCTTCAAAGATCACATTAGAGACTTGCCAGAGGTGTTTGAGGTGATGAATCAGTATGGGATGAAGTTGAATCCAGAGAAGTGTGCCTTCTTCATCCAAGGAGGCAAGTTCCTCGGATGCAGGGTGAGCGAGCGAGGTATCAAGCCAAATCCAAACAAAGTAAAGACCATACTGGACATGGCACCTCCTCACAATGTCAAAGAAGTTCAGAGGTTAACATGGATCATAGTTGCACTCAGTAGATTCATATCTAAATCTGTTGAAAAATATTTGCCTTTTTTTTAAGAAATTGAGGAAAATGAAAGCTTTTGAATGGATGGATGAGTGTCAAGCAGCCTTCAACGAGTTGAAAGCATTTTTGGGCTTAAAGAAAATTTTGAGCAGACCATTGCTAGGCGAAGAAGTTCTCATTTACTTGTCAACCTAGAATCAAGCTATCAACTCAATGTTGATAAGAGAAGAAGGGTCCATCAAAATCCAGTATATTACTTCAGTAAGGTCCTCCATGAAGCAGAATTGAACTACCAACCCCTTGAGAAGCTCACCTATGCCTTGCTCCTTTCTGCCAAGAAATAAAAAGTATACCTACAAGCTCATCAGGGAGTAATAGTGATGGATCAACCCTTTCAAAAGGTCCTACATAAGCTAGAAACTTCAGGGAGAATGTTATGTTGGTCAATCGAGCTTGGACAGTACCGACTATAATACAGACCCATATTCGTAATTAAAGCACAGGCCCTGGCATACTTTATTTTTGAATGTTCATTCGGTCCCGAGCTTGAACCTAGGAACGAAATGATCGAAGGCTATAACAAGGTAGAAACTGAAACTCCCACTTATAATGCTAACTTGACCTAGGAATTATATATATATGGGGCTATTAATAGCAAAGGCAGTGGGGCTGGTATTGTATTGAGAAAGGCAAATGGGTCCTTGTTGGAATATGCATTGAGGCTAAAATTCACCACCATCAATAATGTGGCTGAATACGAAGCCATGATTCAGAGGCAAATCCTCGCTGATTGTTTAAGGCTAGAAACCCTCATGGTATACAGTGACTCACAATTGGTGGTGGGCTAAATAAAAGGAGAGTTTGAAGTAAAAGAGGATAACATGGCCAAGTATTTGGATAAGGTCAAAACTATCCTCCAATAGATGAAAGATAGAGATGTGGATGTACAATTTTATAAGATTCCGCGAGTAGACAATTGCAGGGCAGACAGTCTCAATAAGATGGTAGCTACTCACCCTATCGAGCTGCCTCAAAAGATATTTGTGGGATCCTTAGCTTATCCCAACATACAAGAAGAGGCGGAGATAATGAAAGTGGATGAAGAGCTATGTTGGATAGACCCCATCAAAGCTTATTTAGACAAAGGAGAATTGCCTTCGAATCATAAGGAAGTGAAGAAGATTAAACACCGGAGCACTCACTTCTCCCTACACAATAGGTCCTATACAAGCGGGCTTATTCTCTTCTTTGGCTGAAGTGCTTGTGGCCTAGCAAAGCAGAGTATGTTATCAAGGAAATATACGAGGGGTCATATGGAATGCATATTTGAGGGAAGGTGTTAGCTGCTAAGGCAATCAAACATGGGTATTTTTTACCTTGGATGAAAAAAGATTGTATGAAGATAGTTAGAAAATGCCTTACATGTCAAAAGTTTGGCAATGGCAAACACATCCCAACAGCGAAGCAAGTCCCCATCACTAGCTTTTGGCCTTTTGCAAAATGTGGGATAGATATTGTTGGGCCCTTCCCAATGGCCTCAAGGCAAAAAAAGTTCATCCTCGTAGCTGTTGAATACTTCACCAAATGGGCAGAAACCGAGCCACTTGCAACCATTACAAATCGAAAGGTAATAAATTTCTTATGGAGAAATATTATTTGCAGGTTTGGCATCCCCAACCAGCTCATCAGTGATAATGGAAAGCAGTTTGACAATTCAAAACCCATCTTTATTATTTGCAAAAACCCCTTGGTTTTATTCAAAGTCTAGCTATTCAAATCGGTAAAAGCAAAAAGGTTTACGGATAAAAGGTTGAAACCTATCTATCAAATTTTGATTGAAATTATAAATATTAAATATTATGTAAAATACTATTAAAATTAATAATTTTTCATTCAAAAACACAAATGAATTTAAAATATATTAAAATTCAGGCTTAATGATTAAAGAAAATCCAAAACTTTTTTTTTGTTCAATTTTGTCCAAAACTTTTAATTTTATAATTTTTGTCCTAATTTTCAAATTTAATTGCAACTGTATCCAAGTGAGATAAATTGGTTAAAATTAAAACAAAAAAAATGTTATATTCATACCTGAAATATACTGAAATTTTCTTTTCTTTTCTTTTGCCTATCCATCCATATTTCATCACTCTTTCTTCTTTATCTCACTAGTATTGATTTATTTCATAAAGTTATTATTAATTAATTATTATTCTATTAGATTATAATTTTTGGAGCTAAAAGAAAAAGAGAAATATGAATTTTCTCCTTTTGTTTCGTGGTGAATGTAAGGAAAGAAAGAGTTAGATTTCTTAAATTTTGAAAGGATGAAAGAAAGAGAGAAAGAAATTAAAAAAAGAGGAGAGGGAAAAAAAATTTATGAGGCGAAAACTATGGTGTAGAAAGAGAAAAAAATATTTATATAATTATATAATTTTAATTTTTACTAATTTCTTTGACTTGGACATAATTTTAATTTAATTTTAAAATTGTAAATTGGAACAAAATTCACAAAATTAAAAATTTCGGACAAAATTGAAAAAACTTAAATTTTTGGATTTTTTAAATAATTGGGCTTAAAATTCATAAGTAAATTATTAAAATAAATATAATTAGATTTAAATATAATAAATTTTATCTAATATATAATTTGAATTTTTAAATAGAATTTAAATTTTAAAATAATAATATTGTGTAATAGAATAAATGGTTAAATATAAAGTTTTAAATCACTATAAACTTTTTCTTCTTTGGAGAATAAGTGAAAATTAGAGCAACTTTGTTACACTTTATATGTGGATAGTTTAAAACAAAATTTTGCATATTTTCAATTATTAGTTACTTATGCAAGTGATTATATACACATGGTTATACATTATCAAATATTAATTTCATGAAATAAAAATATTTTAATTAATAATCAAATAAAAATTTAATAAATTTTATGAAAATTAAAATTAAGTCAATAAAAAAAATTTCATATTTTAATTTGCTGATAATTATTATTTATATTCAATCAATAAAATAAACTACAAATAGTAAAGAAATCAGAGTAATAATTTAATAATCAATAAAATAAACTATAAATAGTGAAACAATCAGAATAATAATTTAATAATTCAATATAAACAATAAGAATGACAAATCAAAATAATGAAAAAAAAAAATTAATTAAATTTTTAGTTTTATTAATTAAATTTTTAATTTTTTAGGTTTATACCATTAATTTAATATTTCTTTTTTTTTTTTTTAATGAAACTTCAAATTTATTAGTGGTAGTAAATTGTGAATTATCATTTATATAAAAAAAAATAATAAAAAACAATATCATTGGAATGCACATAAATTTAATAGATTATATATAAATATAAAAAAATAAAAATTAACATGTAAAAGCAAAGAAAATTGATCTAAAAATAATAAAAAAAATAAACTTGAAGAATTAATTTATACAAATAAATATACAAATATAAAATTAAGCTATTAATGTGTAAAAATGAATAAAATTAAATTAAAACTAATAAAAAAATTCATAAAAAAGCATATATCACGTTGTATATGAGAGATTGATCTTTTAAACGAATATGAGATATTGATATAGTAAAACGAATATGAATATAAGAAAAATAATAGTATCATGAATATGTATTTATAGTGAAATCATTTATCACAACCATTATTGAACTATGAATTATAATATAATTAGAATTACTACTTTTATTAGGATTTTTCTTATTTTTTAATATACTTTGTCTTTGATTAGAATAAGATATACTAAACCAATCAATTTAAAAATAAAAGCATCCTTTTTATCTTTTATATTAAAAATTATGTCATTAATGGGCAATTAAAAAATTTTACCTCTTAATATTAAGAGACTTTTATATATAGATATAGATAGATAGATATCCATACTTTTTAATTTTAAAAATAATTCATTATACTCTAAGACAATATTTGATTTATGAAATTGATTAGAAATAGAATAGCTATTATGTAAATATTAGTTATTCCTTAATTTGATTCAAATTTTGGATAAAAAATATTAATTTCATAGAATAATAATTCCATAATTTTTATGGAATACATATTCCACCAAAAATTAAAGAATTGATATTCTTTAGACTATGGAATATAGTATTTTCATTTTTACCCTTAAAAAAATGTTGGCAAATCCAAACTCACCACTATTAACTTTTTTTTTTTTTTTTTTTTCAGATTTTCATTTTTATTTTTTTAATATGTATATATAGTATGGACATATATATATTATTGTTTATTTATAAATTCTAACTCCCTTGATCAATATTTAAAAAAAAAATTGAGTAAATAAAACAAGAAATTAATTTAGGCAACTAATTTAAAAAATATTTTTTATTTTTTTTAAATTTTAAGTCAATTTTTTTTATTTATTATGAATTTAAATTATTTCTTAAATAAAATTTGATAAAATTATATTCAATTTTAATATTAATAATAAAATTAATTTATAAGGATATTATGATCATTTATGTGAAATAAAATAATTATTCTATGCTATTAACTAAATTATGGTATTAGAATAATTATTCTATTTCTAACATATTATATTTCTTAGGAATAATTATTCTATTTCTTGTGTATTCTATTTCCCGAACCAAATATAGTCTAAATCTTAAAAAATTAATTTCAATCCTATAAGAAATTAAGTTTAAAATTGATATATATAATAGAAGTTGAAATTAAGAATTGTTTAGAAAATTTTTAATTTGCCATGTATATATTAAGTAGTTTTTTCAAAAGTTAAATTCATATAAAGTCACTTATTTATTAATTTTTTTTTCCATGTCGTCATATTTCTATAGGTTTCAAATAAAATTTATTTATATTAATACATATAATTTTTTTTTCAGCTAGCTTATAAATTATTAAATTTTATCCATATATTTTTTTATATTAATATTTTAATAATTTTAATAATTTGTCTCCCTCCCTACCATTTTTACCCTTTTCAATATAGATGGGAATCTCTATTTATTTTATTTTTTCAATTTTCCATTTTTACTCTTCCAAAACATGTGGAGGAGAGATACTCCTTTATCTCTTCTCTTCTCTTCCACACTCTCTCTCTCCTCCCACTGTTTATTTTTTCAATCTTGTTATTTTTTTTCCCTTTTTTTAGAACAAGCTAATACACTTTCTTTGGCAATGAGTAATGAGTTCTCAAATTTGATCATTGCTTACGAAAATTATCGCATCCAATAAATCCCCACCCAAGAAATGCACGTTCTGCACTAGTATAAAACCATAGGAGGTAGAAGGAGAAGAAGAGAAATTTAACCCAGAAAATTAAAGAAGAAGAAATGGCGAGTGAGGGTGAGTTAATAATAAGCAACAAGCAAATAATATTCAAAGACTATGTGAGTGGTTTTCCTAAAGAATCAGATATGTACTTAACCACTACTTCCATTAATCTCAAAATAGCACAAGGGACTAATGCTATTTTGGTCAAGAATCTCTACTTGTCCTGTGATCCGTACTTGCGAAGTCGCATGAGAAATTCCTCATCAAATGAACCCGATTTCTCTTCCTACCGTCCTGGTTCTGTAATGTCTCTTTCTCCCTCTTTATTTATTTGATTTTATTTGTTCCTAATTTTACCGAACCAAAAGGAAACAGTATGATAATTCTTCTGAATTTTTCTTGGTTTCACTGCTACAAAAAACCCAATGTATAAAACATCTGTAACCAGAAATTTTTCAACAGCCGCTAAATAGTTTGGGAGTGGCTAAAGTGGTGGATTCTGGGCACCCTGACTTCAAGAAAGGTGACTTAATATGGGGCTTAACTAATTGGGAAGAGTACAGTCTTATTACAGCACCTGAAAGATTTTTTAAAATCCAACATACTGATGTACCACTTTCTTACTATACTGGACTACTTGGTAAGTTCTTTCCCAATTCATGGTGTTAAATTAATTCCCTTTTTTTTGTATTGATGGAATTATCTTAAGTTTTTTTGTTTTTTTGGATATATATGTATATGGATGTCGATCTTAATTTGTAATAGATTTGAATTCTGAACCTCAAACTTGTAGTTTGCTTTTAACATAGTTTTTAAATTTTAATTTGTACATTCAAGCCCTTTTAATATTCATTTTAACAATCTTAAGCCCTTTGATTGTTACCACTTACCAACTTAACATCATCTTGTCTTTATCCTTAAGATTGTATACTATCAATATAATTAGGGAAGCATTAATCAAACAAAATCTACGAGTTGAAGAACTTGATTGAACATTTCCAAAATTTCAAGGACCAACTGAATAAATTAAGGTAATATTGTAAATACCAAATTGAAATATGTTATTTTAATCCAATGTAAGACTCTTCATGCATTTGGTGTTTCCTTGACATTGTATGCTCATATGTGTGATGCATTACACTATTGTGTTAGTGGCATATTGACTGAGTGTGTTCCTTGCAACATAGAAGGTCAGAAATTCAAAACATGACATCGCTAATCCTCTTTAAGAATTTCCAATATACCAAAAAAAGTGTGATGCATTACAAAAGAAATGTGAAGTGTATAAACAATTGGATTCCATTCTTGAGGCTTGAGAATCTAGTATAACTATTATCACTTTTGCTAGTTTTAAAAGAATCATTTAAACAACAAAATTAAGCAGTTCTTTTTGTTTGTTTTTCTGGTCGTTGTATTATTATTTGCATTTTTTTTTTTTGAAATATTTCCATTTTTTGCAGCTATGCCCGGCATAACTGCTTACTTCGGTTTCTATGATATTTGCTCTCCTAAGAAAGGAGAAAAAGTCTACATTTCAGCAGCATCAGGTGCAGTTGGTCAGCTGGTTGGGCAGTTTGCAAAGTTGATGGGTTGCTATGTTGTTGGGAGTGCTGGAAGTCAAGACAAGGTGAGCCACTATATAAATTTTTGGCATACTTGCATTCTTTGATTTCTAGTTCATCTTTTATCATATTGCTGCAATCGAAGATGGGAAGAATGTGAAAATTTTGTACAAGTATGAGAAAATCATCAAGAAGTACCATCCTAATTGATCATTTGTATAATGTCTATTTACTTGTTTACCTGCTTAAAGCAATAATTTTAGGTTTCATTTGGATATATGTGTGTTTGAAATGGAAAGTAGATTTTTTTTTGTTGAGAATGAAAATTATAATTATATCTAGAAAGTAGATTTGATTTTGCACTGAGTGAAAATTATATTAAAAAAATAACAGCACTATGGTTATATATCTCTAATCCAAATGGACCCTTATGTATTTTCACATGACATTTAGGGCTGAACATTCGGTCAGTTCGGTTTAAAATCAAACCAAACCGAAATAACTAAATTTATATTTTGCCTAAATCAAATTGAAACCGAAATTTATATAAAATCGAACCGAAAAAATTTGGTTCGGTTAGGTTTGACTTTTTTTTTTCCTTTTTATTTTAATATATATATATATATTAAAATTTCGGTCGATTCGGTTCAAACCAAAATTTTTGGTAAGAACTGAACCGAAATTAAATTTGGTTTACTATTTAAAAAACCAAACTGAATCACTCAAAAAACTGAACCGAACCGAACCGAACCAAAAAAATTAATGTTGTCTCAGCCTTTCACTTTCTTAATTTTAATCAATTGTATTTAATTTCTTATAATTAGGATGTAATTTTGTTCTACAAAATCATCTTGGCCTAAATTCAAAGTTCTCTTCTGTTATGTGTCTAATTTAGAGACATGTCCTTTTGTTTTTATTTTGTTTTTTTTTTTTTTTTTTTTTTTTAATGTAATAAGCTGCTTCTTTCTGCAGTAGATGAGTCCATGATTTGGTGAAACTTTAGTCAAAGTTGTTAGCTTAAGGGCTGGTCAAATCTTTTATTTAGTTGTTATTTAGTTGGGATATACCAGCAGGTTTTTAGCTTTGTTTGTTAACTTTTTTTTATGTATAAATTGTGGCTATCAATAAAGTTTTAAACACAACTATTTTACAGCAAATAATATTTGTGTTAGCTTGTCTAACTCTTGGAGGTCTTGGTTTTTCTCGAATTAAACCAGCTAATTATCCATTTGTTTTTAATTTCCTTTCAAAATAGGTAAAAGCAAGAAAAATACTCTCCTCTTAAACAACCTACCTCCTGTTTTAAAATCAGGAACAAGATCCTATACATCAGCTCATAACAACTTCATAAATGAAATCTGAAGGATAGTAATCTGCCAAAGAATAGTCAGTTTTGCTCTTTTGGTTGCATTTTGCCAGCATTTTTTCGTTATTGACAGGATGTTGATTAGATACCTCTTGCGAAAATGATAAACTCATGTTTTTATTTTGGTTTTGTCACTTGTAAGGTTGATCTATTGAAGAACAAGTTTGGTTTTGATGATGCTTTCAACTATAAAGAGGAGCATGACTTTGATGCAGCTTTAAAAAGGTTAGTATATATGTGTGATATTAAGAGAAATGTAAGTCACTGCTCTCAAGCTGCATTTCATATTTTTGTCTTTGGAGATCAAATTGTTATTTTGTGATTTTCTTTGCATTTTTATATTAGAGTGTCTTTCTGTTGTCTATCATCATTCAGAAAAATTATTAGATTAATTTAGATAGGACGGAAATATATTCTCTCTGATTCACAAATCATCTTGGCTCCACAATTCGTCCTGCTCAATATGAGTAGAAGGGAGCATGCTTCAATCCTATTCAATAATTTCTCATTTGTAAAAATGTTTGCGAAAAGATTGGGTCCCCTTTTGGGGGTTCAAGGATATGTATTCTTGTAGCTTAATAGGAATATCCAAATGAAATGAAATGAAAATGAGATATTGCCTCCATAACTGTGTCAAAATTGTGGCTTCCAGTGAGATAAATTTGTTTGTTTAACATGTGCTATGCTGTAAACACCACAGAATTCTGTCGAGTCTATGATTTTGTATCAGAATATTAATAGGGATATAACCTCTAGTGATTTTATAGTTCCTTAGTGTTGGGAGGAATTAAACCCAGTAAAATTTAACAAACACACCACAAAAAAAAATAACTGAATACAGAACGGTCTTTCAATGCCTACATTCACCAACAGAAAATAATATATAAATTACAACACAAGGAATCTATAAATATCCTTGAATTCATCCAATCCAAATTTATAGTATCCTCACTTACATAAATCCAAAAAATTATTTCTTTTCACCTCTAGAAAAAATACTTTATTTCTCTTTAAGTGTTTTCCCACATTCAACACATCCCAAATTATACTCAAATTTGCAAACCTAAGTTGATCTTATATAAATTAAAACAAAAATATTTTTCCTTTAAAATATTCTTACCTTGAAGGATTTTTCCTTCACAATGCCCCCCTCCGTTACATTGCTCCTCCTTAATTCTCAATGTATTTTATAGGCATTAATCAACTAAATTTGGGTCTAAATTGGTTGGCCTAATTGCCACCAACCAATTTAGTCAAAAATTGGTTGGCCTAATTGCTACCAATTTTTGACTCATTTTATTTTTAATCAATTATTCCTAACACTTAGAATATCATGTAATAAAAGCTGCATAATATTTATCCCAACAAACAAAAAACATAGGAATCACATGATCTGTCGCTACAGATTAATTTGAAACTTTAGGAGCTTCTTTTTAGCAAAAAGAAAGAAAATTTAAGGCAGTAACCACAATTTCAATTCTTGGTTCTGGTAAGGTTCCTTGTAAAATGTTTCCTTATAACTTCTTTCTTCTAATTATTTTACCATGCTTTTACTTTGCTGATGTCAGTCTGCTATGCATATCACAAATCAAACTTTTATCAAATACATAATATTAATTACTTGGAAATAAGAACAATTAGAACAAGAGAATATTTTTGCAAAATTAGCAATCTGCAACAACATTTACTCAAAGCAAACGAGACATAATATTTCTACACCATCTTCAGGTATTTCCCAGAAGGCATAGACATTTACTTTGAGAATGTTGGGGGAAAAATGCTTGATGCAGTACTTAAAAACATGAGAATCCATGGTCGTATTGCTGCTTGTGGAATGATCTCTCAATACAATCTTGAGCAGCCTGAAGGAGTTCACAATTTGATGAATATTGTTTATAAGCGAGTTCGAATGGAAGGATTTATTGTTTTTGACTATTTTAATCAGTACAACAAGTTCTTGGACTTTGTTTTGCCTTTGATCAAAGAAGGGAAAATAACTTATGTAGAAGATACAGCAGAAGGCCTTGAGAGTGCTCCTGCTGCTCTTATAGGCCTTTTCAGTGGTCGGAATGTTGGTAAACAAGTAGTAGCAGTTGCTCGTGAGTGATTAATTAGCCGCAAGCATTGTTCTTATATGGGATCCACCTTTCATAATTTCAGGTGGACCTCATGTATTTGTAATTGCAGGGTGCACTGTATAATTTCCCTGTTTATAGTGTTGCAGAGTGAAATGCAGAGCAATATATTAGAGATGGTTTTACAGTTATCATTAATTTCATAATAGCTCTGCTTAATTGATTGATACAGTGAACCTTACACAATTCATGTGTATGAAAGCACTGGTATTGGATAAATATTGTAGTTTGATCTTTGATATTGTGAAAGTTATTATCCAATTATGATTTTTCAATTGATGGGTGATTTCATATAAATTTTAAAAAAATTTCTAAATAATTTTTTAACACAATTTTCGTTGCATAAAATATATAGATAAATCACATGATAGGAATAATTTTTTCTTTTAAAAAAAAAAAAGAATATTTTTTTCTAAAAAATCTCTCTGATATTCGGATTTAAAAATCCTCTACCCAAGTTCCATTGGATTTAAATAAGGGTGTAAATGAGCTAAACCGTTCGTAAATGGTTTGGTGTTCGGCTCGATAAAAGTTCGTTCGCACTCGGTTCATTTTATAAACGAGCCAAGTTTGAGTCTTATTTTAAATCTTGATGATTAAACGAGCCGAGTTTGAGTAAAGTTAAGCTCGACTCGATTAGACTCGTGAACAGCTCGATTATAAGCTCGTAAACAGGCTCGCGAATAGTTTGATTAATAAGCTCGTGAACAGTTTGATTATTATTATTAACTTAATAATTTTGACACTTTAAAAAATATATTTTAATACTCCTATAAATTTTTTGATAATTCAATTTGACTAAAATATATATTCTCTTAATTAATATAATCTAATATTTCCTTATTATATAATATAATATTCTAATTTTTAAAAATACTTTTTTTATTAATTAATATTTTTGTAATACATGTGATACTCAATTTTATGATTGATTTTTTTTTTCTTGAATGATTTTACTTTTATGTTAGTTTTAAGTATTTTTGTTATAGTTATTTTATCAGAAATAAATATTTAGAAAATTGAATATTTTGATAAATTATAAACGAGTTTCAAAATGAGTCGATCTCGAGTTCGATTTTAACTCAATTATAATTTATTAACGAGTCGAGCTCAAGTTCGTTTCGAGTTTAAACGAGTCAAGCTCAAGGTGGGTTCGAGTTTAAACGAGCCGAGTTTGAACATGATTTTCAAACTCAATCCAAAACTCGAGCTCGAGTTAGGAAAAAAAATATCGAATCAAGTCTGAACAAGGTAAAGCTCGACTCGACTCGATTATACCCCTAAATTTAAAAATCTCTCTAAAATAAATTTGTTCTCTTTCATGCCAAAAGCTTCATCTGCTTCAATTATATTTTTATTTTTCATTTGAAAATAAAGAAATAAAAAAAATTTATCTTTCACTATGAAATAGTACATTAGAATTTCTAACTTCTTTTTATTTTTTTCATATATTTAAAATTTTTAAAGAAAAATGATTGACAAAATTTGAATTATGGACTTTTTATATTTTAAAGCATACTTATGCCACAATTACTGCTGTACCCACTACTACCAAAATGCTAACAAAATATCAATGTCAGTCTGAGCAGACAGCAATGATCCATCATGGTTTAAAATAAGAAAAATGATTACGTACCAATTGTATAAGTTTTATTTGGTACAGTTTATTTCATACATCAAATTTCCAAAACAATTGTCCACTCTTTCTTTTTTAAACTTTTTAAAATACTTGTTCATTTAAAAATAAATATAAGTAATTTTTTTATTTTATTTTTATTAATTTGAAGTTAATATGTGTGATTAACTATATAATTAATATTAAAAAAATATAAAAAAAATTTCATATTAGATTTTCTCAAATTACAAAGAATTATTATTAATTTAATGAGTGATGGTAAAAAAAGAGGGTTATTTTTATTATATAGTTTATTTCGATTCATTAAATTTTTATTGTACCAAAAAAAAATATATATGTATATATATATAATTTTTTTATTTTTTTATTTTTTATTCAATAAAAAAATACTAATATTTTTTTTTATTTTTATCTTATTATATTATCGACAGTGCAGACAAATTTTAGCCGACAGATAATGACAAAACACGAAAATTAAAGGTATCATCCATTACCCAGAATTATTGCATCCACGCGCGAAGTTCACGTTTAAAAGTTCCTTTCCTGTGCTTTGCTTCATCTACTCTGAAAATATTGCTACAAAAAGAAATTCTTAGACGGATTAAACCTACCATTTTATTTATAAATTAATTTAATAAAAATAAAATATATTAATTAATGATAAAATATAAAATTATTAATATGATATTATTAATTAATATATCTGATAAGGGATAAAATATACCGAATTGGGTAGTAAACTAAGTTGGACCCGGCCCAATATAATATATTTACAAGTCCATTGACTAAAGTCAAATAAAGAGTCATCTAATTCGTTTCCAAGCAGGAAAAGGATCAAAATGATTCAGTAAACCATTCCATATCTGAACCGGTCAAGGAAATCCATATTCAACTCTTATAAGGATCTATCTCCTATAAATACCTTAAAATTAAACTGACAAAAGGTACATGCAGACTTGCTAACACAAACACAAACACAAACAATACTCAGACATTATTGAGCCAATTCACTAACTTGACCGTCGGAGTGGTTTTGCTAGGTACCTCGCCTAACCCACTTGACTTTTGTTTCTTCTTATAGGTCGCATCATCTCAGATCGAACTCAAGCAAAGATGAACTATTCTAGACGATCTCATTTCGATTGGAATTAGTTTCATCAAATTGGCGCCGTCTGTGGGAACGATTAGTTAAAAATCTTTCCTAAATATTAAAACTTTGTGACCTAAAGAAAAACCTAATCAAAGAGAATGGCTCAATCAGAAGATAATAATAATCGGGAAAATCTTCCCAGAAGTTCCCAAATCCACCCAGGGGTGGAAAATCAAGCTAAAGCTCATATCATTCCGCCCGAACTAACCTCAAATATTAATGTAGTAACTACTCTGCAACAATTAAGTACCATAGTCCCAGTTCAAGATGGCAATCAATCTATCCTTTTAACTCCTGAAGTTGTGTCAGTTTTACAGTTACTATTGAGTACCTTACAAACCCCTCAAAACACTTCGGCCATTAATGTTCAAACAAACACCAAGGTGGTACCAAGGGTAGACCTTATTCGGAGGCTTGACTTCGGAGAAAAATCACCAGAGGTACGAAATCAAGATCATGCAATTGGAAAAAGTAGGGAAAGAGTAAGGTCGGAGATAGTCAGACTTGGCGATCATGCTGCAAAGGAAAATATTAGCCAAGGGCGAAGTGATCAAGCAGCCAGCGGAAACCGAAGCAAAGAACGTCAGCCTCGACGTTTGAACAGAACCGATCCAGGTAGCAAAAACAAAGAAAGGAGATAATCCAAGAAGAGGGACAGAAAGGAATGAGGATCTCACTCTGAATCTTCTAATTATGAAGCCACCAGCCAGAAAAAGGATGAAGAGATAAGAGAGACTCTTAAAAAGTACTTAGAAGAAATCGCTGAGGATAAAAACAAAAAATCCCTAGATAAGAATCTAAAATTAGCTTTGGAGTCTCTTTTCACTAGGTCCATACAAGAATACAGAATGCCTAGTAAATTCAAACCCCCAAATCTGAAAAAATATGGTGGTGAAACTGATCCTAG